>BMAU01020777.1:0-300654 GCA_019973935.1 Trichonephila clavipes
AAGGAGCAGGTTGCATTCACACAAAGACGTTTCAATGCTAATCACAAGCGGTGCTCTCTCTCTACTGATGTGATGAAGTATTTTAAGTCCGCGTTCTGTTCATTAGGTTCGCATCTGGCCGACGGGTCGTTGTTTGGAGACCCCCTGCACAAAGCCATCAGTTTGTCTAACGCAACAGAATCTCTTCTATATGCTTTCGTATCACTTTATATAACATTATTCCTTTGTAATATATCACGTTTCCTCCAGACTTTAAAGGGAAAAAGCAGAGTTCAAGGGAAATCTCGCGAGATCTTGTTTACTAACAATTTTTTGTTCCCATCTAAACGTATTCTACAATAGACTAAATTCATGTGACGTCATAGTCACATGATGATATTTACAACCACGTGTCTCAAAAACTCATGTGACGTCATATACGCGCGATAAAAGCAATCATTCGTTTGCAGCAAAATCAGTTGATGCGCTTCATTGTTGCCAACTTTTGCTCATTGCAGGAACTTTATCTTGAAAAAATACATATTTATCATCAACAATAATAAAGCAAATAGTATACAAAATGCATTTTATTTAAAATTACATGCATTAAGGGGTCACAGGGGTGTTAAATTTCTCTGGAGGTCTTTCAAACAGGTATAATTTCTTTGAATTTAAGTTAAATAATTTGAATCTTTTACACATTACTTATAAAAGGGAATGGGATTTCAGAAAAAGTATAAAATGTTTAAAATATAATCATAATTTAAAAATTATAAGCATATGAAAATAAAAAAACTTTTCTATAAGAAATATTTATAAGTTTTACGTCGCGCATGCTATTTTCTAAAGAGTAGGTTTAATTACTAGCTATATATAAGTTGATTTATAAGGACAAATGTACTAATATAACATACTTTGTAGCTACTTTTATATAAATAGAATAATAACTTACATATTTTAAATAAATAAAGATGCATTTTAAAAATATTTAAAAATTTAATATTTTACAAATATTTTGAAATACAAAGATATATAGTACTAAAATTAGGTAGGGTTTAAAGAGTATGATGCATTGTATAATTCTATAAAGTTTTATACATCAGAGGCTAATATTTTAGAAAATAGCGTGCGCAAAGAAAAATACTTAATATTTATTATAGAAATTTTCATATGCTTATGACTTTTAAAATTATTATCATATTTTAATAATTTTATACTTTTCTGAAGCCCATTCTATTTTAAATAATTACGTAAAATATTCGAATCATTTAATTTAAATTTAAAAGAATTATACGCGTTTGAAAATCGTTTATATTTTCAGACCTCTAGAGAAATTTAACACCCCTGAGACCTCTTAAATAAGATTTTTTTAGTTTTAAAAAATCTTTATGGGGAATTTTCTTTTTCGTAACATTTAATCATCTTTACCCAATTATAAAAGTGCGAAATTTTGCAAACGACCCAACAAGCACAATTAGATGAGCTCTAAACATTATCTCTAGTCCTTGTTCCCACTTTCATATCTTGCACTAATGTCCTTTTTCGGGGATCTCTCTTATGGCCGAGTGGGGGAATTCGTGGTCGACTTCTTGCGTCTAACTAAAAACCCACCGTGTGGAAATGTTGGTGCATGGTTAAATCGGCCGAGGCATAAAATCCTGAAGTGGGTGGTGTGAAAGTTTTGGAGTAGAGATCCTACTCAAGCGACAATCCTCGTCATTAGAATGAGTTTCAAATATAAAATTCGTCCCCAATGGGTTTCGCGCACGATTTTAATTTTTTAAAAATCCAATCAAAACAATCCAACCCAGAAATTTGCCATTGATGGAAGCAGTGCTGAGATAGTATCTTTTGAACTAAATATTTTGTCACATTTTGCTACTCTAAAGCCTATTTCTGTAGGGTCCCTTTTCTAAGCATTGGGGAATCTCTGCGCTTTGCTTAAATTTTTAAGGTATCCGACCACGTTCGGAACCGTTAATTTAAAAAACGGATAAATGGATAATTTGTTGTGATATTTTGTGTCACTTAGATTAGAACATATGTATACAATTGTTTAAGGACATCTTGACAAAAATGAATTATATTTAAATACACTACTTTGGCAAAAAATTACTTAGAATACGCTTTTTTAAAATGTTCGCCTCTTATAAAAAAAATGCTTCTAAATAATAATAGCCTCAGTTTATATAAAGTAAAGGCTTCTCCAGAGATTCCTGAGTTTCTCAGCGAGTTCTTTGAAAAATCATTCACATTATTTCTCAGAGTTACCTCCCATCAGAAATTAATTTCTTGCTCAATCGTCGTTTTTCTTTAGTGACTTCTCCTCCTAAGCGCTGCTGTCCAGTAAAACATGGATGGAAACCCACAATTTCCTAAGTTATATATCTCAAAAATTCTAGTTGAGCCCTCTGTAAGAGAGATCTGAGGCTGGAGAAATGCGTGGCAAAAACATTATTATAATAGAATGCATTTTCTTCACAAAAGGAGTAATACTTTGAAAATGGGTCAATCTAAGTTCATTTTTTGTCAAAATATTGTACTTAAATAATTTTTTATTGTAATACTATTCTTAAATCAATTTTATATACATTTTCTAATCTAAGTGACACTAAATATCATAAATAGTATCCATTTATACGCTTTTGCAAAATCACGGCTCCGAACGTAGTCGGATACCTTATTACAATAATGTTTCTTAAGTTATTCTGACTACCGTTTCGTCAAAAACGAAAATCTGACTTGGCTCGCTTACTTCTGCCAGCGATTAGCAATTTCTACAGGTAGGAAATAAAGTGGATACGAGCTTTAGAATTGCTTTCATAGGCGCACCAGGCAATAATGATATACACAGGAAACAAGAAAAAGAGTACACCCCTTCAAACAATTTTTGCATTTTTAATAAAATCATTGTTTAAGCAGAAACGATTTATGAATAATAATGAATACAAATCTTAATATACCTAACAAAGCCATTCTCGCCCTCCAAAAAAAAAACGATTGTGTCTGTTAATATTGTTTGTACTCCTATTAATTAAACGTTAATGAGTTAATGTACAATCCTATCTTGTGTAAAAGTTTTTCAAAATTTCTTTCAGCAGGTGCTGACATAGATATGTCTGAAGTAGTCAGTAAGTAAAAATTTTATTTCAAGCTTTTTGCTCCACTTTTTGAATTCCTACTATTACCTCACAATCTCTATATATTTATTTATTTATTTATCTTCGTGGAATTTTCGATCGTTAATAAAATACATTTTAAAGCACTCAATTCAGCTAAAATTGTATGTACATGGTTATTTTGGATGACAATGCAGTAATTTAACTATAATTAATTAAAATTAATTGATTAAAACTAATTATTCAAAGAATCACAAGTGCATCCACGTTGGCATCATTTTTGGCGACTTAGCTACCATGTTGGTGACTTGTGTCAAAACAGGAAAAGGTTTTTTCTCACATTCTAAAGCGCTCGTTTGAGCTGAAATTTTCTATACACTATTGTTTTGGGTGAAAATATGATAATTTAATTATAATCAATTAAAATTAATTGACTGAAACTAATTATTTAAAGAATTACAGATACAGCCACGTTGGTTTCATTTTTATTGACTTGGGCCAAAACTGCAAAAGATTTTTTTCCTCGCATTTTAAAGCATTCAGTTGAGCTGAAATTTTATATACACTATTGTTTTGGATGACAATACGATACTTTAATGATAATGAATAAAAATTAATTACCGCCTTATGTTTTAATTCTGTCCTATGTATATACATATTTTTATTAATTGTAACTACTTAATAAAAAGTAGCTAAAATAAAAATTTTCTTTGTTGATCTAAGTCAGAATTGACTTAAAAAAATTATATTACTTGTTCAGTTTTAATTCTTAGAGGGAAAAATAGGGAGCAAAATTATGTTTTGATCGTCTTTTAAATTTTATATTTACGCTCTGATTATTATATTATATATATTGTGTATGCATATATATATATATATATATACAATAATGCCACATTTTGTCTTTGATTCTATATAATAGAAAGATAACAGGAAGATGTTCTTAGGTCTTTCAGTTCAATTAATATCTGTAATCACTAATTATTAAACCAAACTCTAAAATTCGCTTACTTAAAGTACTTGAAGAAATAAAAGTAAGAAGGACATAGAGAAATAGTAATAGGATCTTGCAAGATTGGAGCCACAGAAATAAAAGATAAATGCTTTCTTTGGCTTAGGACTGTACATGTAGGGTCAAACATGCTTATGGTGCCTATTTCTTACCCCTAATTATCAAATAGTACGGAGTAAAAATAAAAAAGTAAAAGAAATAAATACAAAGTTAATATAAATTGAAAATGTTGGTATTTATTGCGTAAAATAAATCGATTACAAAATATTCTTAAATTAGCAGAATACACTGCTGGTCACTCAAAATGCAACAGAGAAATTTATTTGGCAGATAATATGTCATACAAAGTCCAAACAATTAAAATTACAGCTACTTATGACGTGTGGAGGATGACAAAATTATTTGTTGTCGTAACAGTTATTGTTCGCTATAACCGCTGCCTCAGCATAAATCAAAGAGGCTTTGGGTGTATCTTTGGGGGTACAGCAGTTCATGTGGATTCCACATGTTGCCAAAGTTGATCTGGTGTGCACTGGCTGATGTACTCCGGCCCATTCATTGTGCAAGCGTGACTCGAAGGGTGATAGATCGGGAGAACAAGCAGGTCAAAGAAACAATTCAATTTGATGAGTAAAGAAGAACTCTCGAACATTGTATGCCACGCATTATCCTGTTGGAACATGGCTGATGGCAAACGCTTACTGTAGGGGAGGACTACGGGCTCCAACAACTCAGAGATGTTCAATGTACGAGAGGGGTGCGGCGGTGAAATCCAAACCGGGTGCAGAACCAGTGGAGCGATGCATAACGCAACGGTGTTTCCAAACTTGAATCGTGGTGTTGCAGGCAGAAGCTATGTCGTTCCATTCTATTGTCATCGCACCATTGGTGGCGCAAGCGTTTATGGTTCCCTATCAAGCATTGGACGGAAATTCCACTCTGTTGCAAACGACGTCGAATGATACAAGTGCACACCGAATGATGCGTAACAGACTGAATATGTTGTGATAGGGTTCATGATATGGCTGCGCGATCCATAACTGTCATGCGCACAATCCGCCTGTCCACATGGGGAGTGGTGCAACGAGGAGGGTGCGATCGGCCCCATCGTTCCGTCGCTTCCTCCTGCATCCAGAGATGACAGATCCGCTTCATAGTTGCTTGTATCCGTCCCATACGTTGACCGATTTATCTGAAGGATAATCTGCAATCCCTATATGCTACTATTCTTCCTCGGTCGAATTTAGAAACTTGGTCAAAAGACACTCGATGCCTTCCACGAAGCAAAGGTAAGCAGATTACGCAAAAAAATGCATGAAAAAACAATTGCCGTACTTCAAATCGCCAATCTGTTCTCACCTTGTACAGCTCTTGCGGGTGGCGCTACGGTCGCTCATGATATGCGTCTGAGCAAGTATGCAGCAACATAATTTAATGCGTAGAAAATAAGAAAAGTTTTATTTAATAAATTTAAAAAATAATTTCAAAAAAGGTACATGAGGGAACGATAACACCTTATTATAGTTTTTTTGTGTAACTTACCCAAAAATGGGGGGGTGAGTGATAAAAAACAGATACTTTTTTTTTAGAAAATGAAGCGTAATAACATTCAATAAATTAAAAACATTGGTTGCAGTTTCTTACTTATAATAAGCATTATGGTTTTAATTAAAATATTGAAAACAATTTTTGTGTAAAGTAGAATTTGATCTCATTAAATATTTATTTTCTTTTTTCTTTATTTCAGAGGTGAACAACCTACGTGAGTAGCTGTGCTCTATCGATGCATTTTAGATTAGATGTTTTTTTACTTAAAGAGCGATTTATTAAAAACTACATCCACAAAATGACACACAACAAAGTAAACTTTTGATACTATCTTTGCAATAATCGTTTCAGAGTAATAAATGATAATATGTATGATTGTATATTTTACTCATCATTTTCTCAAATGTAAAATGTAGATGAAAAATACCATTTATACATTTCTAAAAAATAGGTTTTTGATAAAAAAGAAAAATCTCCAAAATCATCACATGGATATGTACTATAAACGATTGTAAGGAATTATCACTTGTCAAAAAATATTTACTTCGTTGTTACAAAAAAGATTATTTTTTTAAAAAAATAAAAAGTGTATTATGAAGTAGTAAGTAGATAGATAAGATAAGAATAATAGCAGTTAACTATATATAAAGTGCATTATGAAATAGCAAGGTAATATGGAATATAGGTGGCTTAAACCATTGGAAAAAAGACTTCATAAAACTTTAGTATTTTTAAATGTAAAATCCGTATTTTTCATAATACGCGAAAGACATTTTTCTGTTTCGAATTATTAACATGTTCTAACATTTTTCTGCGGCCTCATCTTGAGCTCACAGAAAACAGCTGAAACATTGAATCCAAATTTTCTCTTCAGTGAATGTTCCGTTACAGAAGATACTATACTGTTCGAATTAATTGGTACAAACGATTTTTTCTAAAACCTTCGTTTCATGTCTCGAGAAAACTGAGAAATCTCTCTAATAATGCTCTTTAAGCATAAATGATCTCTTGAACACGTTTTGCCATCAACTCCGCTCGTGCATCGCACACAAGTTCTGTATTTTACAATCGAGGAAATACACTTAAAGCAATTTTTATCATCTCTTCTGTTGTCGTATAATTCATTTTAGCTAACTGATTTTTGAGATGACGTTGTAAGTTCTCAATAGGATTTAGGTCTGATGAATTACCAGGCCAAACAAGCATTTGTATTTTATTTTGCCACATAAAAGTCTGGACTGCTATCAAATTGTGACAAAGAGTATAAATGTTCCATAAAATGTTATCATGAATGAAGCAATCCTACTGCGTAATATTTCTATATATTTGTAATAATTCATTAAGAGGAACTAAATTCCACTGCCATTTATTGGGAAAAAAAATCACAACATCTTTTCAGAAGGGTGTTTACGGTCTGTTGTAGAGGTTTTTACGGTCTGGTAACAGAATTCCACCTTTGCTTGGTCTTACTGCACTTGATTTGTATCCATGTACAAATAAATGTGTTTCATCACTGATCAATCATTTCATTCAATCATCACTTCCAATCGTGAACAGTTCAAGATGGGTATTTTTTGACTCATACTAAACATTTTTTTTTATTCTTTTTTTGAGTTAGAAGTTGCTTTATTCTCCAGATGATTGTTTTATGGCCACCTTTCAGAAGCATTTCATACAATTGAGGTATTCATTTCAACACTATACTCTAATAAAACCTTTCGAAGGTCTGTGTTTGTCTTCCTTGGATTTATTTTGCAATTTTTTTATAAGAATTTTATCGATTCTTGGAGTTTTCTTCCTCTTGGGACCACACTTTCATTTTCTTTTTAGAGATGATGTTCAGGAATCTTTAAATGTTCTTAAAATTTAAGAAACACTTAAGTTTCCCACATCAACTGCCGTAGCTGTATTTCTCACAATCGTTTATTAAAGATTATGTTAGAACGCTTCTTCGAAGTAATATACATCTTTGAACAAGCAAAAGTAATACGTGTTACACGGAACGCAAAAATAACCACCAGCTGCAGCACTGAATTGCTCATAACACTAAAACATGTAGGCAAATATAACCTATTTGTGGCAGTTAGGGACGACGCTGGTAATCACATACCAACTCAGACAAGACAAATATGTTTGTCCCAATTAACTCAAACAGTACAGGACATTCAGAGTCTTTGCTTTTTAATTCTTTAGTTGAGGGCGTAAGTCCATTACAAAAGATACATCAGAATGGAGTGTGGGGGGTATTATGAAATATCTAGCATTCTATAATACGTGACACGTCATCTTCGAAAATGAACCTTTAAACTGAAGGACAAAATATTTTCAGCTAAAAACACCCACCGTGTTACAAACTACAATTATTTTACTGCCCATTATGTGCTCACCTTTAATTTTCTAGTCTCATGTGTACTAGTAGGTTGAAGTGTTTGAAAACTGCCTGCAAAAACTTTTTAAAGTCGCCAAACAACACTTCGTTCAGCAGCGATTGGTGTGGCAACAACGAGTGATCCACTTTAAAGTTGCACTGCGTTATGATAATCTTTCTTCAGTAGTTGAAGCTTTTCCCGCAGCCACAAACACCTCGGGACCCGACTCTATTGTCCAGTTAGGATATCCTGGACGCCAACTGGGCTATGACTGGAGGCGAGTGAAAGATGGTGCACAAGAGAGAAACAGGAGGAAGTGAGTCCTGGAGTATTTCCGGAATACACGCAAATACCCGAAAGGCTATGGAGAATGACAGCACAAGAAACATCGGGGAAGTGGATGGTGATCTGAGATCGATTAATTGAAAAATCGATTTCTCGGACCAAAAAATCGATTTTTTAAATCTATATGTAGCACTGAATCGATTCAGGGAATCGATATTTCATCCTAGGAAATCGACATTCAGTTTTTTTTCTGTTTTAGTCAAAAGCATAAAATTATTTACAATTAGTTGAATGTTAAGAATTTAAACACTATTTATAGCAGGCAGTTGTGCACCTGAAGTATGATCCTGTACTTTACCGGCAGGAACAAAAAAAACCCTATTTATCATCACATTCACTCAATAGCCATGATGTATATGAGTATCAGGGGATCATCTGCTCCTTGTGAACGCCTTTTTTTCAATTGCTGGAAACATCGAAAGTGATGAGCGGAACCACTTGGATCCCAATAGACTTGACAGACTGTTGTTTTTAAAAAGCGCAGATATTAAGCATTGGGGACTATAAGCTATATTATCCATTTTCTAAACTTTTCAATGTAACAAATGCGATTACATTTAAGAAAAAAAAGTCTTCTTTTATACCTGATACTTTGAAATAGTAATTGTCGAACTCCCTGAACAAAAAATGCCCTTATTTTAATGATAAGAGATCGTTTATTATGGCACCCTTCTTGTTTTTCATAAAATGGATTTATATTCACATTGTAAATGCAGACTTGAAAAAAAATCGATTTCTTAGAAATCGATCTTTTAGACCTCGATTTTTTGGTGAATTGATTCCTCAGGCTCGAATCGATTTAAAAATTGATCTTTTTTGGAAAGAATCACCGTCTGTAGTGCAAGCCAGTATCAAGACTCAAATTCAAGCAAATTTTTGTGCCGTCGTATCCACTCATTTGAAGCCATTAAGTCGTTTTAGCCGCCTGCATAATGTAATAGTACTTGCATTTATTTACAGTGTACGTGTTACTATTTTTTTTCAACACAAAGTTTTTAATTCTTAAAAATCTTCACCAATTTGTGTATCGTCAGACTAACACGGAAAGAATGTAAGCAGACATTTGTTTTCGCGCGTACGTAGAATCGATGGTAGCATTTGGCGATCTCAAAATGTTTTGTGGGGGTAATATACGAAAGTATCTCGATTTTTGAAGTGATAACTTCTTTAGGTGCGTTTTGCTGAAGAGTGAAACTAAATTAAGCATCAGTTTCGGATGCGTTACGGCTCCATTGTGCTTGGTTTGGCAACGCACGTCAAGTTTTGGATTAAAAACTTTTTTGGCGCGTGTTTTTTTAAAATAAATATTTCAAACACTTTTTTCCTGTAAAGTTTCATTTTCGATATTTAAATATTACTTAAATGCGGCCCACTTCCACTCAAGTCCAGCGAGGGAACGAGAACAGAGGAGCGCAAGAGAAAATAATTTGGAAAAAAAAGATTATATTCTTAAGTAGGAAATTGAAGATAAGAAGAAAGAAACATGGAATCTATTTTTTTTATTCAGTAGAAAGAACATTTAAGCACAAAAATGTGTCAAAAGAATTAAAATCCAAAATTTTAATGAAGTTAACTGGTGAGAAAGTTGCCAAGTTAGTGTTACAACTAAGAGGCTATGGAAAAATAAAGACAATAATTGTGAAAAAGTATGAACCCTCTTCTTTTATCGGCTTACAGAATTTTTAAGAAAATTAAATGGCTCCCAGAGAATACGTTTTCCAAACCTTACATAGTATACGGCGTTATATAAGTTGTATAGACGGTATTTACGAATTATATCGCAACGGTATTGATTACATTATATGAAAGGAAGCACAGGGCTGCCATTTTAGTACGTACGACAAATGTGAAATCAGGGTAGCGAACGTGGCGAGTTATTTTGAACGTTAGCGTTGTTGCGATAGTACGAAAATACCATATAACATATATATTATATAAATAAAATCTACACAAGTAATTTACATATAAATATTTTAAGTAATTGGTCTAATAGACATTTAAATCGTATATACTCATATATAAATACATAAGAATGCATAATTATATAAACATTGCCCTTTACAGAAAAACAAATTCACCGATCAGTAGGCACTAAAAAGAGAACTAAATAATTCGAAAATGTCGTAAAAGAAAACGTACAATTGAATTATCTGGCCTAGAATAAATCAGAATTCAATTGTGTGGTCATAAGCACACACACAGTTTTTTTTATATCCATACATTGATACACTTGGTGACATGTTTTTTCAATGAAAGCTAAATAGTAAAACAATTTTTTTAATCGTAAGGATTACTGTTTTCCTCTTGAAGATAAAGTATTTGTACAATTTGTAATTTTACGATGAGAATAATTTAAATTATTTTTCCTTTTCATTTCAGTCGACAAAATGGGTATCGATATCAGTCAGATAGATCTCAGCCAAATTAATAATCTCGGCCACAAGTATGACGGTAAGTGATCTTCTATTAAAGTTTATTGAGAGAAATCTGATATTTATTGTCGTTGGAATTTTGTCTCTGTGATTTCTTCTATAAACTTACATAGCGTCTGAACTGAGCAAATAACATACATTCAAATTTGAAAAGGATTTGTGTGTGTGCATGTGTTTTTAAATAACGTTAGCACATATGCTTCGATATATATATATATATATATGTAAGGATAATTAAATTAGATTAAAAATTAAATTCCCTATCTAGCACTTGATTCATCTTTCTCGAGTCTCATCTTCAAGTATCAAACTAATAACCCATTTATTTCTTCCGAACATATGGCTAGCCAATAAGCATGTCTAATTCAGATCGTTAGATTTAATAGTTAACATATGTCAGCATTAACTTGCAAGAAGCACCATCTTCAAAGCGGCGATACTTACCATATGTTTTCAAGTGTTATCCACTTGAAACCACCACCATGGCGTGCTTTTCCTCCCTGCTCTCAGAGTCAGAACAGATGTAGAATTGGTTGAATAAAGACCGTCCCTTTTCTAACTTTTAATCTGATTCTGTCTCCAAAATCATGATATATATATATATATATATATATATATACATGGTGTTAAGTAATTAAACAGTGAAATATAAATTATGTAAAGAAATTAAAACAACAGTGCCAATTTCTCGTTCTATTCGTTTATTATTCTCTTGTAAACAAAACGGCGGCAACTCACAAATTACTTAATAATTTTTATCAGAATACGAATTCATATTTGTTATCAGAAATAAATAAAACCTGCACAAGATGACGTCATTGTTTTGGGATTTTTAAACGTGCAACACAGGGTAAGGTCAAAAAGTTCCCGGTATAGGTCTATTACAAATTATTAAAAAGTAGAACAATAATTTAATCTAATTGACCTTCAAAGTACTGCCCTTTTGCAACCACACACTTGTTCCGGCGTTCGTATAATTGTTCAAAACAATCCTGGAATCTATTTTTTGAGAGGTCTTTCAGTTGCTTCTTCGCATTTTCGATCACCTCATCTGAAATCACAAAACCATGTCCCTTCCATTTCATTTTCAGCCACGGAAACAGGAAAAACTCCTCTGATGCTGGAATTGCTTTCGTATGCTTTTTTCAGCATCTCGAGCGTTTCAAAAGGTTATTTCTCGAGCAAAACACAGAATTTGGTGTTTGAACGTCACTCCCAATGACATTGCAAAATAGGTGGAAGGATAATTTCGCTTTGTCAGAAATGATCTGTAGCGAACGCCAACAGTACAAGAAATAAATTCCAGAAATCTGTGTGTTTTCCTTATTAGGGATGCCAATCCCTGCAACAGATATTTCCCCAACAATCAACACCTGCGGACCATTCCGAGAACTTATTGACTCTAGTAGTATATATATATCAAAAATCATAAATAATAGGATCATAAGAAACCCTTTTCAACGAAATTTTTGGCTGATTGTGACTTTTCATTTTGTCCTTATCACCTAACGCTTAAGAAAATGACCTCCTATTCATTAAATCCTTTTTTTTCAGTCAAAATTCCACAGGAATTTTGAATTTAAGTCTGCTAATGGATTTCATTAAAGAAATTTGTTAGATTTTTTAAATCGTAGGATCAGAAGATTGAACTATACGCAAATATACCTTATTAATATAAATCCTATCGTTTCCTTCCTCTGATATTTACTGAAATATATAGACGACGAAAAGAACCTCTTTGACGAACGCACTCAGTTCATCTCAAAAAGAAAAGGTATAAGCTATTCAGAGTTATCGGGTGTGAAATTTTGAATCCAACTTTGGGTTTCCCCTTTGAAAATTTGTTCAAAAGTAGGATGAATAGTAATTTTTAAAAGGTTGAGGGGACTCACGCAAATATACTGAAATGGCGGGCTTCTCCAAAAGACAGAACCCGGGAACTTTGAATCCGAAACCGAGGAATTTAAACACTATTCCCAATTGATCCCCTTAGTACAGAGGTTGTTACTGGCTTCTATAGATGATGCCACTGCACACTTCCCTACCGGTGACTTGGAGAACGAACGATATAGTTGTTGGTGTTAATTGGAGGAGTTGCGTCAAGTGAACTAGACGACTTTGTTAGCTGCGTCAAGTGTTTAACAAGTTATTGTTGCGGTTATAGATGGCACCACGACAGTTTAGAAGGTTTCTTAGATCACGGCCGGGTTACCAATGAAAGGACGCGCTTATCCGGGGTCAGAACCCGGGACCTTTGAATCCAAAACCGAGTAACTTAACCACTATACCAAAATAATCACATTGGAACGGGCTTATATGGATGATACCGCTACAATACAATACGGCAATTTCCTAAACGGGAATTTTAAGGTATTTTTTAGAGACAATAGGATCACGTTGGAAAGTCTCATGATACGGGTGGAGTCAAGCCTCCCCAAGGCCCGAGTCCAATGACTAGGTTCACCAAATTAGGCTTCTCAAAGTACTTTCAAAATTGCAAGGTGCTTTTACTAAAATGTAGCAAGATTTAGCTCTCGTCATAATTAAACAAAGAATTGAGAATATTGAATTAAAGTTCTATAAAATTAAAAGATTGCCAATAAAAATAGTTAAAAACAGCGAAAGGCAGTTGAAAAAAAATCGCTTCTCGCTGGTAAGCAAATCTACAGGGGAGAGAGCCTAGAATAGTAATTATTGGCTAATGTGGGGCATATTTAATGAGGCCACTCTCAGAAGGAGGTGGCGAGAAACTGTGCGATTTATCCTTTTCTTTTGTGGAATCTTTCAAATGCTAGACAGGGACAAGTGGTGTCATCTACTGGATAAAAAGTTAAACAAAAGTAGCAAAGCAAATTAAAAATTAGAAATAAAGAATTTAAATAATTAAAATTAAATAAGTTGCCGCACAAACCGATTCAAAAATGAAAACGCGAGGGACAACTATTTAATGGAAATGAAAGATTGTACAAAAAGAAGAAAATTTGAAAAATATTAAAATTAAAAGCCAAAGACTAAAATTGCAAGAATTTTGAATAAAAAAGTGACCAGTGGCTAAATTGGAATCTCCGAAGTCTTTTAAGGACTGGAAAATGTCTAGTTTAGGTGGAGAAACTCACTCTCGGTCTTTTGGCAGAGCGGTATGCGGGAATAACTCGGATTGAGACTGGTCACTCAGATTGAATATAAGGAAACCTATCAAAAAATTTAAGAAGACTGTTTTTTGAATTAAAACCATAATCGGGTCGATTTTTAAATTATTTGGCAATATTTCGTTTCTTACAAACCAGGGAGCACGAGTCCAATGCCACTGAAGACCCGGCGTGCAGAGGGGCTGTTGCACGCTAAATCTGTCGATGCTCAAATGACCTCCCGTTAGTGTTGTGGTGTGGCTATTGAGAGAGGGAGGTGCAAGCTCAGGTGTCATACTCTTCACTTGACTATGGCTCAAAATAACGAGCCCTCGTGCATCTTTATAGCGTGACGTTCGTATTCCTCTCAGCAAAACACAGCCTTGGTTTCTTCTAGATTATACTTTTCCATACGTCTAAAGGTCAAGCATCAGAAAGCACGTCATGCTTCTGAATAACGTTTTTTCAAGATCATTAGCATAACGATAGTTGAGTTGTTTTGAACACACAACGAAGGAAACTTCGAATTCTAAACTTTTCAATAAGAATGGAAAAAATGTCTTTCTTAAAAAAAAGTAGTGGGTTTTCTTATTTTAAAAATTTGATTCCAAATAATAAATAACAATTAAGATTACAGAATATCTGCCTTGATCATAATAATTCTAGATTTTAAAGTTTTAACAAATAAAATGTAGTTTTCCAGAATAAATACGTCACCGCGCCATGGAATCTGAGTTACACCACCCAATCTGAAGGCCACTTGAATCGTCAGTATTAGACACTGGCGTACTGAGGGGGCCCTGTATCAAAATTACTTTGGGCCCTTTTTTAAATATGGGACCCTTGGTAATTGGCCTGTAGTTACACATGTTGGGCCTCTGTAGCTTGGGGGCCCCGTATCATTGATACGGCGGTAACTACGCCTCTGGTATTAGAATATGTTGATTGAATTGTGTGTGTGTTTACTATGCACATTCATGTTTATGAGAACCCTGCTTAATTTAATTCTCTGTCTTATATTTCATTTCAGGAAAGGACAGCTGTAAGTAAAAACTTTTAAATACTGTTTGCGTAACAATATTTCTCATGCCTAAGACTATATTCCTTGAATTGTTTTAACGTTGTGCTCTACAAAACATTTCCTTTCTTCTGAGTGGAAATAAGAGATTTTATTTCAAGAGGATTTTTAACATTCTTCTTTTCTATTGTTATTTCATAGCAACGAAACGTTTCATAATTAATGGGAAGAAAAAGAGTATTGTTTCCGTGTCTGTCCAAATTATTTTATTTTCAACTCATTTGTGATTATCAGCATCTTAATAATTCAGAGATCAAGTCTAAAATCATTTTTACTTAAAATAAAATAGTCACAGACAAAAATTTAAAAGTCATTAATAAGTAATATGCTTTGAGTTAAACTGTGATATATCATTATTCATATTTTAATGAGCAATTAAAAATTATTCTGTTTTATCCATAACAAAAGTTGACTTTAAATGGATTTAATTCCTGCGGCGTTACTTTCACATAATAAATGTCATGAACCAATCAGTTCATACGCCTCTTTGTGGCCAACGTTTCTTCACAAAAGCTTTATTCCCAAAAATATATTTGTTAACAATAATAGCACCCATAGGTTAACACAATGGATATTATTTTTAAAAATAAAAAGAACAGGTTCTTTTTTTCGAAAACCTTTTTGAAGAATCTTAATACTTGGACATCCGTACTCAATTGTTGAAATTCAAGTTGTTTTCAACATAAACTTTTAATTCAACTAAAAATGTGCGATTTCAACAACTTAAGATTTGTACTTTGCTAATTGTAAGAACTTGCCAGGGTTTCTATGACTTCATCAGAATTTAACATTTCATTCTTTCGATTCTTTTGACATAGTACTGATCAAAATGAGCAGCAACAATTTCTTTGAAGAAAAGAATGAATGACGTTGCAACAAGAACAATAATGAGATATAAAATAGAATATAAAATTAGGAATAAATTCACCACATAACACGAATTCAAAAATTGCAAAATTACATGTTCTGAAATTTATTTTGATAATATATGTTATCAAATACTGTTGTTGTCCAATATATAAGTCAATTGCATGTTCCAAAAAGTATTCAATAAAAGAGCACTAAATTATTAAAACCTGGATATTTATTGGTTACAGGGATCAAAAAAAGGCAACATACAAAACTCTTGCAGGTTACTAATATTATAAATGATTAAAGCCTTTTTTAAAGTTGTTGTTTCTAATACCACCTGTCTGACGTAGTCAGATCGAGGCCCACGAAATTCATAGTGCAAGGGGCTAGATAAGACTTTCGGACACACTGATTTAACGAGCATGTACTTCGTGTGTACTCGGAGCATCGGGCATCGAACCCAGGCCTTCCGATCTGGAGTCCGATGCTATAATCCCTAGGCTATCCACGGCTTTTATTGAAATGCTTATTCCGTTATAGAGGCCATGAAGTCAAACATGACAAACAGATCCGTTTCTGATTTATACCGGTTGCTGATATTATAAATAGTGGGGCTGTTTTTGGATATCGACCATTTTACTGCCATTTTTCTGAACTAGATTTCTATACTCTTTTGCTACCAAGTTGTTCATGAACAAAAAATATGTGATGAAGTGTTTTATTCTCTGAAGAAAAAATTTTACAACATAGTTTTTTGGGGGCGTAACGGTTACGTCATGTATAAGGGTTGCTCAAATGAAAAGAGGACATATATACGACTGCGTTCGAAAGAGTGCAGCTATAGCAGAGAAACCGAACAGAGACAAGAAAAACGGTAGGAATTGTACACCGCATACAGTTTAACAGTGAAGCCTGTTAGTGGTAGAGGAAATTACTCGAAAGTAAAGTGGCGCCATGTAAGGATGCGTCGAAATAGGAACAACGAGCGGTTTCTGATTGCAGGGGGTGAGTTGAATGCTGACGTCTATCCACCAACAGTGGCAATCTATGCCGATCACTGTTCTCAAACTGTGGAGCGCATCCCTAGGGGGCGTGATAACCCTACGACGGGGGGTACGAGCCTATTGAAAAGTCAAAAACAAAGGATTATTTAAAGAAATTATTAACTTACTGAAAGTAAATAAACAAATAAATTCTGTGTGACATAATAAAAAATAAAATACTCATTTACACTGTAATACACTTATAAATGTATCAGTAACGCACATTCTATTTTATAATTAATTTAACAATATTAAGTTAAGAACAAATTTAATAATTACCGGTGAACCCATATATAAAATTATATGCCAACATTAACACTTATCTTGATCATTTGTACGTTATATAACTAATCCCTTAAATACTGTTTAGAAATTAACGGATTCACTCCCCAATGCGCCGTTTAGCAGCGTAAGCATATGGGGTGTATTGAGGGGGTGGGGTAGAATAGGAATAAATAATCAAATCCTCTGAAATAAGTAATACCTTCGCAAACACTGTCAAGGTCATTTTATTGCTTTCCAAAGATTTTGGAATAATTTTATGGGTAGCAGCTCACAGAAAAGATAGTACTTCGGAAAAACGTATATATACGTCTGGGGAAATTAACATACTGGCTGAACGAGACGTTTATATACGTCGGTGGGACTCAAGAGGTTTTGCGTCAAAGCATAGTATTATTGAATTTAATACATAGTTATTGTTTGGAGGGGGCGTGATACAAATTATGAATGAATATTGGGTCGCAAACATTGAAACTTTGAGAATCACTGGTTTAGGTAAAACATTTTGGAACAGTTTGTGCAAAAGCTTTCGAAGAGGACAATATCGGATCTCCATGGCAATGTCCACCCTCACGTCTCCCGTGAAACCAAGGCCAATTTAAAAAATTCGTAAGAAAATGTTAGACGACCCACTCCGGATTGTCACCCTGAGACTTCTAGGTGCTTAGGCCAGTTAAGATAGTATAACGCTTCTATTTGGAGGAGGAAGCGAAGACAGCTGGGTAGGACTTTCTCAGGAATAACCCACGTTCTTTCTAGAGTGAAAACATAGACCTTCTGCCGAAACGACGGGCACTGTGTTACAACCCCTACAGCGATTTCTTTTAATTTCAAATAAAATCATTCTTTTTATTGAACCTGTCTACTTTTCATTTAGGCAACTCTTGTATCTTAGGTTGTTTTGATTTAATAATTTTAATTCAATTGTATTTCAATATGCATTCTAAATAAAATGCAGTTGACTAAATTAGGAACTTACAGCGATTTAACGTTGAATATAAAGTAATTTCCATCGGAAGTCACACAAACCCGAGACAAGCACAACAGAGTAAATAAAATATAAGTAATGTAACGCGTTAGTTACACGGTCCGGTACCACTTTTTCCAAGGACTGGTACCTGTCCATGACCCGAGGGTAGGGGACCACTGATGTTGATGGAAGTAAGAGAAAGTGCCACAGGTGAAATATCTTTGACTATCGGTGGAATGTTCGTCTTTGTATGAGGAGTTTAATCTCGAAATCTAGTATTTCGTTTACAGATTAAGTATTGCTCCTCCACGACGAATTTACTACTCTCATGATGTCATCGGCAGATGTATTTTAGTTCATAATTGATAATATCACCAACATTTGTGAAGGAGACTACTCAGAAAAGCATCCCATGATTCCTATAATTCATAATTGCCATTATTTATTTTAATGTGTTTATTCCTTTATCTTATTATTAACATTGTTTTTTTCCTCTTGTTTAGTGCAACCATCAATATGTAAGTATTTTTTTCGTCTAAGCTTCATGAACTTATTTTGATAATTTTTTTTGCTGTTATATTGATAACAGATACCTAATTAATTTAAATTAATTGCGCTCATCTCAATTAAACAACTATATAAATCCTGAAACTCCCTTTAACGAAAGATCGTCTAAACATATTTCTAAATTTAAGTATTCAGTCACTGAAGGTACATTAAGTTTTAATATTTATACAAGGGTGTATCATAAGATTTTCATTATTACTAAGAAATAATCGAGAGAGATATTTAATACTTATATTGACTTGACTATTCTTTTCACCATCCATCCCAATATTTCTTAACATTTCTCAATCCGTCATTGTAGAACTTAACATATTACGCCAACCTCTTGAGTGACATCATTTTCTGAATCTCCAAATCCACAATGGGTTTTTTAGATTTGATAATAAGAAAAACTACTGGTACGGTACTTAGAGAATAGGGTAGATGAAGTAAAATTTTGAAACAAAAAACAGCGCTTTGATTTCTGAATCACATCTCACGAAGAATACGCAGAGCCACTGTCTGTAAGAAGCCTTTGGTGACTCTTCATCAGATTCTCAAGGGCATACCGTAGTAGACACGTTTTATGGTGTAGTTTGCAAAAATAATCCAAGACAGCGTCAAAAAATGGACAACATAACCTTCTACACTTTGGCGTTTTTGGAAAAATGTGAGTCGTTGGGGCTTCAGTCATCTCTTTGGTCTCTAAATCATTTTGATAGATCCTCCATAGTTATCCATGCGACCTAAACAACGTTTTTTGTCAGGCTCCAAAACATTTAACACGTCCTGTGAAGGGTGCTCTAATTTTGCTTTTGAAAAGAAGTCAGTCACTGTGGTATCAAAATTCTCTCCTCTATAAAAAGTTCAGCTGTTCATGATAAATTAGCTCGTAACCATCTCGCACATCATCATTTCCATTCAATAGGATAAAGTCCTACACTTTGACCCTTGGCCATCGGACCAAATCATCGGGAGGCTTGAGACAGTCTTCAAAGGCAAATTGCTAAAAACTTGAACGTCCAGTGTGGCATGCTACTTTAAATGAAACTGAAGCGTAGGGAGAACGTCCACTAAGAGCTACGATGATCACTGGCGATCGATATTTTTTCATTATAGAGATACATATCAGGGATGCAATAGTTCTTCAGTTGTCAACATCACGTGATCCTAGGTTCAGAAGGCTACGAGAGAGATTTTCTTGCAAGAAGGGTTGCTGTTGGTGGACCACCTGCGCACAGAAGATGCATAGAACCCGAACACTGGAATAGAGATCTGTTACAGATCACCCGAGGGAAAATTCAGCTTCTACATCTGGAGATGATAATGATCCAGCCAACATCCGAGAATAAGACAAGTATGGCAGTGGAAAGTCTAGTAGACAATGATCAATCAAATATTTACTAGAGGCTTTTTCGCTATAGGAATGGAATCTTGTGTTAACCTTTTAAGGTGATTTGGCCCTAAATGTTATTTTTATGGATGACGCACATCCACATTTGGCCAAAAAAAAGTAAGATTATTTCCTGGATGAATTGTACAGACTTATCCTTCTAGATAATCCTGGAAGATCAGCTGTAATTTGCTTCCTTATCGGAACCTGAAAGCAGTGTTAATGAACAAAGGATTCATAAACTATGCATTTCCAACATAATCGCTTACTGTAAGACGTACTAAAATGTAAGAGTATATTCTTTATTAACCCCATTTTGTTCTATTTTCTACAACCTTCCTCTAAGCTCATCCGATAATCTGTACACGCGATCCTGCTTGTGTACGTTATTCCGTTAAAGGCAATATTTGAATTGACAGTAGAAGTGCTACACAATATCTACAGAATTGGCTGAAAATTTATGATAAACCTGATCAGGATATTCTCTCTGGACCAGCCAATCGGTATGCCTCCCATGAATTCCTTTCCACGTTTTGGTATATGGTAACCAGACTACCGTTACACTTTCAAGAAATGGGTGTGATCTTCCGATCACAAACTGTACAGATTTAACCCCTTTTTAAAATTACTCCCTCCATAAAAGTAAATGACTCTCCAAGTGACGCCTCCCGCCAAATCATAACTGATATCCTGCTAGTCGCCCAGGACTAACTCTATCGTGAAGGGTTCAGCAATCTGCCTTGGCGAGCTTCAGAAGTAGACAATTTAGAAACCTATCAAGAAGGGTGAAAGGAATTTTCCCCCGTGTTCTCGTTCCCCCCCCCAGTGATTCCCTTCTTGTTTGTCTGGAGACATCTGATGGCTAAGCAGAAGAGGATTTTCGAACTACTTGTACAACGAGATCTTTTTGACCTGGTGTAGACTTTCCTACACCAGGGGAATAAGCAACATCAACATTATATAATTTTAATTATATTGATCTAGAAGTGTATCTGATTTCTTTAAAACTTGTCAAGTACTTTCATAGATAACAAAAAAAGGGTTTTAAAAAGAACTGTTCAGCACACCAGTGTATTTTAATTTTTACCAAAGTCTTATTCCAGATATGTAAAATTATTTTTTCTAGGTAAAAAACAGAACAAAGAATTATACACGAGTACTTTATTTCATGTTTTGGGAAAAAATATTGATAGAATTTAAACAATAATTTTAACATGTTTTCAATATAAATTGTTTAGTTAAATCCATACATATATGTAAAATTTGCTGACGACTCATCAAAAGTTATAAGTAATTGATAAAAACAATCTAAACTAGCTTCAAAGATTTGGTGATACTTAAATAAATTTGAATTAAATGTTTTTAAGCAAATATTTTGAAGTAATTTTAAGGCAATAAATACTAACATAAACTAATTTTAGAAAAAAAATTAACAATAAGGTACTCATATATTTGCCCGTCGATCAATAAGTTGGCGAAGATATTGAAGAATTTACGGCAAAGTTTCTTTAATAGTCATCTCTCATCACATCTAAATTTAAATCCCATTTTGTTCTCTTAAAGCTGCCTACACGGGCACGTGCTATTGACTGCTTACCCGAACATTTGGCGACTGTTTTTGATTTGGCCAAAATATTGGACGGGATAATTCATATCCTTAAAATTAATAATGCATTCGTATTAATATTTATTCCATCGAACAAATAGAGTCAAAAACTAATAATGTATGTACTAAAAACAACAATTATTAAAAAATTATTAATAATAGTTACTGTGCAATTAATGAGCTTATAAAATAGCTCTAATAAATTTTTAATTTATTAAATATTTAATAAATTATTACAAGTTCATTAACTTTCCTCATTAACTGTTTTAAAAATAATTATGCATTTCGTAATCATATTGTATATTTTTATTTTCAGGTCATGATTCGAGTGAGTATGATTGCACGAAATCTTTTTTACTGACTTTATATAGAGAGAGAGAGATGTTAAATACCACTCTACATTCTTTTTTTACCTTCTACCTATAAAAGAGTCAACTATGCATTAAGCGATGAATATTTTTTCTCTTTTTACAAATCATTTAATGTACACTATATGACATTGAAAATGTAACTGCATGAAGCAGTAAAAATGATGCGCCCTGTGAAGCAACACGACGGCACCAGACCTTCTAATTTTGAGCCACGTAACGACCTGAGCCGACATCCCTCAACCTAAAAATCCACTCCATACCAAAGGGTGGACCTATCAATCCGCTTTAACACACTCGTTCAGGACGACTATCATTGGACTAACAAAAGCGTCACTCGTCTGAGAACGTTGCATCATTCCCTCGTCCACCTTGCTCAAGTCTAGGGAGGGTGATTCTTTCCGAAAAAGATCGATTTTTAAATCGATTCACAAAAACATCGAGGTCTAAAAGATTGATTTCTAAAAAATCGATTTTTTTTAAAGTCTGCATTTACAATGTAAATATAAATCCATTTTATGAAAAACAAGAAAGATACCATAATAAACGATCTCTTATAAGATTTCCACACTCACATCACTATTCTTATAAGAATTCCACTTAGTTATTTTAATGCCCATTAGTAATTATTCGTATGTAAACTAATTTAAGTGACTTACATACATGGTTAGATTTAACAATAGCAACTAACAGAATGAATTCAAAATAGTAACATTATAAGTAAAAAATAACCCTGAATTATACTTATTATTTCGTAACAAACACTGCATAAAAATAAATATTTATTTCGCTAATTACAGTGTATTACGACAGTCAGTCAATCAAGGCATAAACAAATGTCGCAATATCAACAAATACAAAAGTTTAAAGATCTGTTGTTTATTTATTAAAGAGAGGCGAAGGAAACTAAACCACACATTGAGTAATTCACCCTTTAACCGCCAACAAGGGTTTTAAAGATAGTAGATTCAACTAATTGTAAATAGTTTTATGGTTTTTACCAGAACAGAAAAAATTGAATGTCGATTTTCTAGGATGAAATATCGATTTGCTGAATCAATTCAGTGCTACATATCGATTCGAAAAATCAATTTTTCGATTAATAGATCAGATACCCATCCCTACTCTAACCCGGCCCCAGCGCAAGTGAAGTCTTCGGTGGTCGCCGCAGTGAGGGCCAATTACTAACAACCAATTGAAGATGATGGCTCTGGTTAACAAGGAACATCAAGGGCTTCAACACATTCTGAAAAATGGCTTCAGAAATAGATTGTGAGTCGTCACGACTTATCAGTGATTCCATCGATCCACCAGCGCTTGCCCCATTTCCTTGTTTCAACCATCATTGAAGTACTCCATTGACACTTCGAGGTGAGTGAGTTAACTGAGATTTGATGTATGGACTCATCTGACAATCGCCATGCCCTATGTAAAATCGTCTGCTTCCGTTGGTAGTGATTTGACCTTCCTTGTCATTACAGGTGTCTTTTAAAGCAAGAAAAAAATGCCAAAAATACTTTCCTGGCAGAAATAGCGATGGCGGATACTATCCATTCTACGTGCGCTTTATCTTATATCCCGTTCAACATGTACTAAAGCGCTACGGATTTCACGACGTTTACATTACTCGGTGTGATGCGCTTAACTGATGTTTGTATAAGAACCCTTTTTCTTTAGTGTCCCATTCTGAATATTACGTTTTATCATTGTTAGAATATTAAGAATTTAAAGAAAACTAAAAGTTAATTGAGATATCCTATACTTTCTCGGAATTCCGCGCGCTGTATGCAATACAGCTGCCAGCGCTTTTTTAAAATTAAAGTATAGCTTCCCATTTCAAGATTCACTCGCAGATCAGACATTGTAACAATTTTATCACGATTTATTCCTGTTCTATTTTTCATGAACAATAATATACATATATTCAAATACAGTGATGTCATCTGCTTTGGAACATCGCCATAAGAACTCACGTCACTCCTTCAGAGTTGTGGCGATGGAATGCGGTGTCCTTGCAATGGCGAATATTTTGATACCAGCCTTGAGAGCCACAAGCTCTTTTGTCAGAAGATGTATTCCGACTTGGAAAATAACGGCCTTATCTTTTTGTATTCTTTTTAACACTTTCATACGAGAACCTGAAATGCTCGTATTCCCATCGCCGTACTTTAGAACCATTCTTAGTTCAGAAAAAAAAGCCCCCACCCCATTCAAAATTCTTTTCTTCTACTCGGCGAAATAGCTCTTTCTTTTCACTCTTGACTACTTGAAGATTAATACATTATTTATTTTACATTCATTCATTTAATTTCAAATAGCACGTTGTAACACACAATCAAAGATTCCGATCGATCACAGCTCCGTCCATTAGTTAACAATTGTGGCCGTTTCTTGTATTTGAACTTCAACTGACCATTCAGCAACCTATTTGGCGGACAATCTTAACCTTATTTCGGGAACAGAGCTTATGCGCCAGAATCCTGAAAAGTCATTCCAGGACTTAATTTTCGATTGGGTTTTTTTCCATTGGAACATGATTTTGGGCGAAGTTGTTTTCATCAAATTGGTAAAATTATATTCTGGAAAGTAACTCGTGGTGTTAAGGCTCCGTTTATCAGCCATTATGAATTCGTGAAAGCAAGCCGTGTGCAGTTTCTTTGAACATTCTCAACTTAAGATTGTAATAATTATTCAGTTCAGATTATCGCCGTTGGCGATAAAGTGGAGTAAAAATGGACACAACTCAACTTTTCTGATTCTCCGATAAAGAAAACAATTAAAGACTGGTGGCTTAAGATTTTTTTTTTTAATATTTGGTGATAGAGAAAAAAAATAGAGCCATTATGAACCCAACTGTTTGCCTTTCAGTATTATACTTCTATTCAATGTAGCAATAATTGAGCGCCAAGTTGGCTATAAATAAAAATGTACGATAAAATAGGGTCCAGTTCAAGAAACATTTCAAAATTTAAAAAGGTGAAAATAAAATTCTGCTTGCTCTTCTCCAATAGCAATATATCATGTTTACAGTATTTAGTAAGAAAAGGAAATGATTAAAGTTTTGAAAAATGTTGCCAAATATAATAAAAAATGTGCTTTTAAAATGGAATTATTCCAATATAAATAATCAATATCAATCCCTGTTAGAAATTTTTCAAAATTTACCGATAGAAAGAAAAACATAAAATGAATTCTTAAGTGTTGCCAGAAGTAATGACAAACCTATGAAAAAACTAATTTAACTATAAAAATCGTCCAATTTGGCAAAACGAAACGATTTTTTTCCATTCTTATATTCAAACAATTTTGATTTGTCAGCAACTTCAATTTTCATTTCCTATTTTGTCACCAAAGTATGGTTCTTTATCAAAAGATAAAAAATCCCCAATGTGTGATGAAACACATTGATAGTTCCGTAAGCATAACGAATTTATGCTTTAAAAAGGTAAAATCTCTCTTTAAAAGCACAGAATAGAACTAATTCAGTAAAAAAAATTTGAAAAAGTTATACACATTCTTGAAGATGAAAGGCAAAGAATAATCAAAAGGAAATAAAGCAATATGAAGTTAAAAAAAAGAACTAGGAGAACAAAAACCAATGAAATCGAAAAGCTTCTTCTGAATCGGGGGGAGGGGGAGAATATAATTCTGTTTTTATTTCAACCTATATATGTTTGCTGTGGCTTTAATTATTTATTTCTTTTCCTTCTCTTTTCTAGTTAATGATCGTTGTAAGTATTGTGTTCATTTCGCATCCATTCCACTTTTTAAAAAAAATATTCTAATCTCTCATTTTTTTTTACTTTTAAATATAAATGTCATTATTTTTTTTAATTTAGATGGTGTTGGAAAACGTGAGTAAAGCTCAGTTATTAAAATAAAGTCTCACCATCCTTTTATGCAGTATTTTCTTAGTTCTAAAGATGTTTTTATATTTTTCTGAGAAACAATAATGATAACATGTTAACAGTTGAATAGTATATGTTTTCAAAAAATAACCAAAACAATTATGCTTTGCAGACGCTTTTTTAATCTTGTTTTTGAAACAATTCAAAATTTTAAGTGTTCTTATGTATTTTATTACTCTTAAAATGACTTTCAGTTTCAAATTATAATTAGTTAATTATATTTAAGATTATAATTAATGCAAAATATAATAATATAGTTTTGCATTAAAGTAAAACACTATATGTTTTCAAATAATTCTTACCTCCAAATCTAAGTAGTCTTTTTTTTCAGTTATGTTATTGTTTTCTAAAAATTTTAATTTTCTTGTTGGTCTGTGGTAATTTCATGGTAAAACAGTAAATTACAAATATAAATTTTATTTATTTAAAAGCGTATTATTAATTTTCCGAATTAATTCCTTTTTTTTAGATTTTGTAAGAGGCAGTAAGTTTTGTTATTTATTCATTTTGTTTTAACTTTATAAAAATCAATTCTGAACAAAATAATTGAAAGCAATTACTCATTAGTTTTGACCATCACTGTAAGTGATCCCTTATTAAGGCTACAAAATTACTGAAAAACTGGGAATTTCTCGTCGTTCTAAAATTTATAAAAAAAAATTAAGCAGAAATATATTGTGTCCTAATGAGGGAAAGTATAGAAACAATAATATTATCCATAATTTTTTACCCGAAGTTATTCTTCCAGAAATCATAACAGAAATTTTGATTACTTTTTATAAAAATATTACTCATTAAAGTAAAGATATTTCTAAGATGATAAAAATTTGAATAGATTTAATTGTAATCATAACAGAGAGTGCAATGGTACTGCAAAAAAAAAAACTTTTGATTGGATTTACGCCTTGTCAAGTTGAGTTAATATTAACGTCGCACTGTTCAGTTACACGAGGGCTTTTGGCGACGGACCACGTAATTTTGAACCATGGTCAAGTGACGTGGACGACACCTGAGCTGGCACCCCCTCTCCTAACTACCACACCACACCAACGGGAGGACGTTTCAGCTCTCGACAGATTTAACGTGCATCGCTGCCCTACACGGCGGGTCTTTAGTGGTACTAGGATCGAACTCATGACATGCCTGCCATGGTTGGATACCTTAACCACTGGGCTACTTACGCCTTGTCAAGGGGAACAGCTATTGGCGAAGTCCTGTTTAACCACGATTAACGTATCTGACTATTTGCGACAACTTTTTTTTAAAAAAAATGGAGATATGGAGATTTTTTGTGGTTTTTAGATTTATTGAGTACATTTTAAGAAAAAAAGGCTAAAAGTAAGAAGCGAAAAATAAATTATTACGACTAAAATGGGAAAAAATGGATAAAAATTGAAAAAAAAATGACATAAACGGGCCCGCTCGGTACAAATAGTAAATGAGCACATTCTAAATTTTTCAATTTTGATGTATTACTTTGCTATTTCTTTTTTTAAATGACCTTCAGGATAAGATATATTTTAATGTTTACAAAAACTAGAGCACTTTATCTTAGTAATTATATGAAATTCCTTAAAAAAGCAGTAGTTATATTCACATAAAGAACTGTAAATTTTGTAATAAAACAGTGATTGATAAATCTGAAGATTAGAACACTTCTTCTATTATACAGAACATACACGCAAAATTTCAACAAATTATTTTGAACACTTTTTGAGCCATCGCTATCCCAGTTTGAGCTTATCGAAAAAAAAACACATTTCGATTAAAACGCATTTTAAAGTTCGACATCGTATGTAAAGTTATGGCATCAGTTTTTACTAAAACACTTGTAGTTTTTGTTTTAGTGAATGAGAAATAAAAAAAACTTGGTATATTTATAAAGCTAATAAGAAGACCTATAAAATAAAATCATATAAAACAAATTTGCCATTTTTTTAAAAAAAAATGATGATTTTTAGGTAGTCGAATACCTTAAGTGACGAGAAAGACACCATTTGATCTGGCAATCCCCTCTCCTTATTTTTACACCTCGCCAACGGGAGGACCTCGACAGATTTAACACGCATTAGCTCCTCTACACCGTAGGTCTTCAGTAGCTCTAACCCACGACTTGCCCTAGCCAGCCACTGTGTCTCAACTATGACTCTGCTACTGTGTCGAGGCATAAGAATACAATAACTTTCTTGGATGTATTTTGAATTAAAAAGGGAATATATTGGTTTTTTTTTGTGTATCTCCTCAAAAAATAATTCTTCGAGTAAATTTTATTCAAGAGTGCTGTTATATTTATAAAGTAATAGAACGAAAGAAATAACAAAAATAAAGGAATAATATTTGTTAAATTAAAACATTTCTAACTTATATTAATTTGCTCTAGAAATTTCTGTACCTAAAATAGTACAAATGAACAGGATGCACTAAGATACCCGGACACGCTCGGAGTACTTTTATAAAAACAGCATAATTAAACATTTTTAAGGCTTTTTAGGAATCAATATCAATAAATATACTAATATTTGACAATATACATATATATATATATATATATATATATATATATATATAAAAAAATATATATATATATATATATATATATATATTAAAAAAATATCTAAATTTTACAAAAATCACAATTAGAAGTGAAATTTTTGAAAAATTTCAAAGCAATTATAGAAACAAGTAATAAACTTATATCAGTAAAAGTATTTCTAAAACAGATTAGATGCATTTATCAAGAGAATGTACTAAAATTTTAATGCTTTATTAAAATGTGAACATTTTGGGGCTGATCGAGTAAACATTATAAGAAATGTGACATTCTTTATGAGACCATTATTTAAATAACTGGCAATAACTCAAAAAATATTAATACAATAAGAAATATTTTAGTACATTCTCTAGAAAATAGCCGAAATATCAGGTTCAAAAAGTTTTATAGAAATACATTTCTAATATTTTGAGTTACTAGACTCACCATGATAGATTTCGAACAATTTAAATGCCCACTTCTGGTAGATCAAAGACCCCTTCCGGTTTTTCTAATTTTATAAAATTGATTGTATCTTTCTAGATAACGCAAAAACAAAAAAAAGTATGTTTTGTAAACCAAAAGACCTCTCCATTTAAAAAAATACAAAACAAAACGATCTTTTTTTACCTAATTTGGTCATTTTCAATGTGTTATGACACCTTAAGAGGACTTGGTACCCTTTGAGCAAATTTCTTTATTTACGTATTTAAAAATTATATTTTAGCATTTTATACAATGTTTCTATTCAAGAAAATGATACCACAGATGAAAATTTTCATATATTATTCACACAATTTTAAAAATTTAAATTTTTTGAAGAAAATTGGGAAAATTTTAAAATCTACTCCTTTCGTAAAAATTACTTTTTGACCTGAAATTTTTTATATTATTCTTATGAATGTTCTAAACAACTTTAAGGATCGAATTTAGAATAACTTAATTCGTTTTCGAGAAAAAAAATAAAATGTTGATACACAGGCTAAAAATCAACGAAAAAGCCAAGATGTCTTATATTTATTTTTTTTTTAAAAAGTATTCAGTTTATAGCAAAACGAATCCCTAATTTTATTACATGCTTTATTTTTAACACGCAGAGAAAAAATGGAAGTGATTGGTAAATAATTGTCGAAGGAGTAGCATTTTGAATGCACTAAGGTTTCGAAAAACACAAACTGAGAAAAAACACTTTAAATTTTATAATTCTGAAAAAATAATTATTATAAGCTTAATTAAACTTATATAAAATACCACTTTAATACATAAGTTATACATTTTTCTTTAAAATAATTGCATTTTCATATTTTTCAACCCACACATTTTTATAAATGATCAACTTTTAGAGAGCAAGAAAGCTCTCTAAAGAGAGCACAAGAAAATTCTCTTTGCACAAGAAAATTCAAGAAAAACGTTACAAAAAAATTTTTTCTTTCACGACAGAAATTTTGGCTGTTTTTCTTCTTATAATATTAAAGTATTACATTTGTATGAAAAATATATCAGGAATAAGAACTGAAATTATATAAAATTATCAATATAAAATGTCTTACTTTAAAAATTTTACATGCACACATTTCACAAAGAAAAATATTATTGCATGTATTGTCTCGGAAATATTCTGCTTTATATATTGCACATTCTTTTTTAATGCTATTATTTCTCTTTATAAATTGGATTTTTTTTATCAAAACGCTTTTTAGCTTTTTTTTTTCTAAAAAGGGGCGTGGCTGAATTGCCTAATTTGTTTTCAAATGAAGTTTTATTCAACTTCTAACTTTCCGAGATGCACAAGTGATATATCAATCGAAACATAATAATGCAAAGAATAAGATTAAATGAAAATAAAAAAATGATAGGTCTGTGATTGTTGGGGTACCAAGTCCCCTTAAAAAAATATTCCGATGCTATTATAAATCAGCTGACGAAAGTTACTAGGAAAGAAGTGCAACAAAATAATACTAGAAAGTAAAATGGATGTGGTCCGTTGCTAAAAATATTTAGTCAAACTGAGGAATTATTTATAGAAGAAATATTTTTTGAGAATATTTTATCCTATATATATAATTGCAACTGAAATTGTGTCACGAATACATATTCATTTTTATTTTATTGTAGCCAGAGATGTTGGTTTTGGTAAGTAAATATATAATCTCTATAGTTTCTCCTTTTATTTCTCGTAAAATTTAAATTCGCATTTAAACCATCGTATGTGAAGAAGGAGCTTTAATAAAAAACAGTGATTTTTATGTGATACATATTTTCCATTTCATACATGTCTTAGTTTTATTTAAATAAATGTTGAATCGAATATTGCAGAGGGCTTTTCACCTAGTACTTTGACTGGGGTTCCCCAAGGGATCGTTATTTGCTCAATCAAGGCACCAAAATTTTAGTAAAATTTAAATTTTTATGAGAGATAAAATTCTTAAAAAAGAGCCCAAATAAGTTGTTTGCGGATAAAATAAGTCTCGTTGAGTCACTTACCTCACAAGCATAAATGGTTAATTAGAAATTTCGTCTTTAAAGGAAAAGGAACAACTCATCGACAGAGATCAACAGATTAGTCTAAATTTAAGCTCCTAAATGTTAGGATGAAAATTTGCACACAAGTTTCACACTCAGCAATAAACATTTAATGACATTCGGAAATAGTGTTCTTAAGTTAAAAATATTTCTCAACCGATATGTGGCAAGAAAAACAATATATAGAAGGAAATGACACTGCAGATGGCTTTAATAGATCTAAACTTGGATAGTGTATGTAAAAAAATGCTTATAAATGCAATGGTAATTGACACCTGGAGCACTATTTGATAAGTAAATAACATTATGTTAAAAAATAAAAATATAGTATTTTTAAAAATGTCTTTAGTAAAACTACTCATAGCATGTCGATGGACTATAAATATTATTTTAAGATATACAGTCAGACCTCTAAATTCCGAAGTCGCTAAATCCCCCAAAAAAGTTCGTTGTATGGAAAATTCGTTATACAGAGGTTCCTCTTTTAATTTTCATTATAAACCGGAGGGTAAAACAGAATTAAAAACAACACAAACAGCAATTCATATACACTCTATATTAAAAAAGTAATTACTCTCACACCTTTTTGTAAATTAAAATTTTTTATTTTATATATCTTACCTATCAAAAATAAATAAAAGAAAGAAAAACTGCTATGAAAGTTTCTTGACGCTTCTATCCACTTCCTGAAGAATTAAATGATCTTGTTTGATGCTCAAACACTTGCGTTTTGACAGTTTCGAGCTACAAGAAACGAAGCTACCGGAATGACTGATCAACACTACAAATGAACGGAGACTAGTTCAAGGACACGAGACAACTCGACTGAGGGTGAAAGAGGATATAGAGTTTATTTCCAGTGAACTGGATGGTGGGGGTTAAAGGTTGCACATCTTGGATGAAACGCCCTGAAAACTATTGCTCTCTGGGAGCTAGGTACCTAATAAAATCTATTCAAGGTTTATGACCATCATAAAATGAGTTAACAGAAAGATACCCTTGTTATGAATGAGGATAAGAATAGATTTAGTATTAGAATTAGAATCAATAATGTGTTTATACTTTCAAAACTGAATATTAAAGAATAACGATTTTAAAATTGAATCTGATTTAGAATGCAATCATGTGAATTTGATAACGAATGTATTTCGACTTACCGCGATCTTCCTTCCATGCTGGGCACCTTAAACAGTTTGGAAGTAAATTTCCTATAGAAGCTTGAGGCGAAAGGAGTCAACTGTTCTTAACATCCTCCGGAGGGCGAGAAGATGTAGTCGATGGTGGTAGGGACAAGGCTGCAACTTGAGAGACTGGTCTTGTCATGACTCCACTCGAGGTCTGGATAGTGACGACACGACATATTCCGTCAGCTTCAGGATGTGTGGCCACAATCCGTCCGGGAGTCCACCTGGTGCTGAAAGAGGCTAGATTTTTGATGAGGACGAGGGATCCAACCGTTAGGTCTATCTGGCCCTGCATCCATTTGGTTCGGGACTGCAAGGTGTTGAGGTAGGAGAGCTGCCAGCGAGACCAGAACATCCTTTTCAACTTCATCAAAAGAGACCACCTAAAATGAACACTCAAAGATTGGTTAGTCAGACCATGATCAAGGAGTTCAAACAAGGGTCACCCGATAAGAAAGCGTCCGAGTGTTAACACCTGGAGATCCTTAGAGTCTGATGATAGGGGATAAAGAGGACGTGAATTTATGCACGCCTCGTTTTGGCACAAGATTGTAGCTAACTCTTCAAAGTTCAGCACATTCACCTTTAGGGTTTTGAGCAAATGATGCTTTGTGAGTTTGACTGAAGCCTCCCACACACCTTCAAAATTCGGTACATATGGAGGGATGAAGTGCCACTGAATGTTTTTGCTTGACGAATAGTCCTGGACATTAGAATTGTGAAGTAATTGAAACAAGTCCTTCAAGTAAGCTGAAGCACCAACAAAATTGGTACCGTTGTCAGAATAAATGTCTGATGGATAGCCATGGCGTGAAACAAATCGACGCAGTGCTGACAGAAATGCTGCTGATAGCTAAGATACGAGTTCAAGGTACACCGCTTTAGTACACATGCATATGAAGAGACAGATGTAAGACTTGAAGTTGTTCACCTTGCGAGTATGTTGGCACTTTGTTGTGATAAGTCCAGCAAAGTCAATTCCTACTTTTTCAAAAGCACGACAAGGGTTGATTCGTTCTATTGGTAGATCACCCATCATTTGAGAGACAGGTTTTGCCACCAGTTTAAAACAGTCTATGCAGTTGCGCAGTTCTTTCTTTGACAGCTGATTTACCATGAGGGATCCAAAATTGTTGACGAATGAGGGATAAAACTAGTTCCTGTCCAGCATGGAAATTGACTCTATGAAAATGTCTAATGATTAAACTTGTAAAATGAAGCTTTTTTGGTATGAGCATAGGATGCTTTTGTTCAAATTTAAGAGTTTGTTAGAGACGAAGACGTCCTCCGACACGAAGAATTCCCTCATAATCAAGGAATACATTCAAAGACTGAAGTTTGCTAGATTTGGGAAGAGGCTTGTTACATTTCAAGAGAGTAAGTTCTCTATGGTATTCTCCATTTTGTAACAATTTGACTACCTTTTTTATTGAAGTTTCTAATTCATGTGTGTATAAAGGCCCAATAACTTTGGACACTGATTTGGAATTATGGTAGAAAATGAATATACATGCAACAGTTCTAACTACTTTCATGTATGAGGAAAACTTATCCAAGAAACTAAGAGAAAAATCAACACCAGTTGAAAGAACAACAGAGTCACTTAATGATTCAGACAGATCAATAGGAACAAGTGAAACAGGCTGTTCAGAGAAAGGAATAAAAGAATTGGAAGAAGGATGGAAATCATGAAGCCATTTTGGACCAGCTACCCACTCTGAATTTTCAAGAAGTTGTTTCGGGTAGAGGCCAGAAGGGCTTATTCCGGGTTTAATTTTCCCGGAATGTGATGCCAAGATTCTTTTGAGGTTAGTGTGTGAAGTTTCCCAAACCGGTGTTGCACAAATTGATTTCCTTTTACAGGTGGATTATTTATCCAACTTAGTGTAATTGTTGAGTCACACCATAAATATGTATCGTCAGTTATTTTAAGATATTTCTTAAATGTATCTAGAAGTTCAGCCAGAAGCAGAGCACCACAAAGCTCCAATTTAAGCAATGATATTGTTTGTACAGGTGCCACACGAGTTTTTGAAGACATTAAGAATAAGTGTGGCGAATCAGAAACAACACATAAGTATATTACGGCTGAATATGCCTTTGAGGAGGCGTCACAGAACCCGTGAATTTCACAGTGTTTAGCATTTAGTGTTTGAACATACCTGGGAACTTTTATTTGTTTGAGGCATGAAATTTCTGCTTGAAACCGATTCCATCTAATAAGAATATCTGATGATATCTCATCATCCCAGTCAAGCCCTGCCTTCCACAGGTCTTGAAGAATAATCTTTAAAATTATAGTTGAGGGAGAGACAAACCCCAGAGAATCAAAGATGCGTGCGATGGTTGATAGCATCTGTCTCTTCGTGGATACCTGGTCTGATAAGACTGCTCTTACTTTAAATGAATCCTCGTTTAAATCCCAGAATAAGCCAAGAATTTTCTGGGTGGACTCATCATCAAATGAATGTGAGGAAATATTTGTCTTTGGAATGTTTTGAAAGTCTGACAAGACTTCTGGATGAGTGCACAACCATTTCCGCAGCTCAAATCCACCGGCTGACATTAAATTTTGCAGTTCATGAACAATTCTCCCAGCCGAGTCCAATAAGTCAGCACCGGCTAACAAATCATCCACTTAGAAATGATCTCTTGCAAGCTTAGCTGCCTGTGGAAAACGATGTTTTTCATCCTCACATAATTATTTCAATGTTGGGATGGCAAGAAATGGGGCACAAGATGTACCATAAGTAACTGTATTTAATTTGAAAATCCCTAATGGTTCCTCTGGAAACTTCCTCCTAAATATTTGTTGAAAGCATACATCATCTTGTGATATTAATATCTGTCTATACATTTTTGCAATGTCAGCAGAAAAAGCAATTTGGAAGAATCTGAGTATAAGTAAAGTTAGAAAAATGTCTGACTGGAGTTTTTTACCTGTCAGCAGAATGTCGTTCAAAGAATTTCCATTTGTACTTTTGAATGAGCCGTCAAACACCACCCTTAATTTGGATGTGGAACTATTATCATTAAGTAAGAAATAATGTGGAGATTTTACATCTGATGCAAGAGGAGTCATGTGACCAAGGTTTTGGTATTCCTCCATAAATTCTGTGTATTGTTCTTTTAATTAATTATTAGAGTGAAGTTCCTTTCAAGAGAATAGAATCGTTTTAATACACCCTCTTTACTATCTCCAAGACTTGAATCATCTCTAAATGGCAGTTTTAGAACATATCTACCATCAGCATTACGAATGAGAATTTACGAATATAGACTCACATAGCTCATCCTCAACCTTTGATGGAATGTCCTTAAGAACAGATTCAAGTTCCCAAAATTGTTTCAAAGAATGGTCTATGTTTAAAAGAGTATGACAGATTAGGGATGAATTTTGATTATATTGTGTATTTATGGTACCTGACAATAAATGACCTAATTTTGTTGGCAATTCTGATGGTGTACTTTGGGTCCCATTATAGGAGTCCCTGAAATTAATATCATAAAAACATCAGCACCTAAAAGAATGTCTATTTCATTTTCAATATAAAACGTTGGGGACCAACAAGAGTTAGATCTTTGATATGAGGCCACTCATGATATTTAACTGGAAAGTTTGGCATAGCTGAAGTGATTTTCGATACTAACAAAGCTTTTACTTGAAATTTATCAGAGGAAACACAAGACGAAAATTCAAAATTTGTCGAATATAATGAAGTTTCAGCAAATGTTTCATTTACACCTACTAATTTATGATTGGTGTGTTTTAATGGCAATTTTAAGCGATCAGCACATTGCTTGGAAATCAAAGAATTTTGAGAAGCATTGTTTATCATAGCACGGCAAGTTATTTGTTGACCATGTTTAGATTTAATATTTATTAATGCTGTGGATAAAACAATACATTACCTTCTGCCGATTGTGTGTAATTGTTAGACACTGTCACAACAGAATTTGCTTGAGTATCTGCTGAATATATGTGTAATAATGTATGGTGTCTTTCAGAACAGTTTTTGCAAGAGAATCCTATTCTACATGTGTCAAGCCCGTGGTTACTCCTCAAACAATTGGTACATAAATTATTGTTCTGTCCCACTTGCCATCTTTCATTTACATTCAGAGAATTAAAAGTTGGACATTTGAATAAGGCATGGCTTTGATAACATAGAATGCAATTGTTACCTTTAACAACATTTGGTTTTACACCTGATTTTACTTGGTTACATTTGACAACAGTAGTATTTACATTTGATTTGTTAAATGAATTTAATGGTTTAACATTACCTTTCTTAATGACAGGTTTTACAAATTTTAACTCATTCAGACCACGAGTTTCTGTTTCAATGAAAACTCTAAACTCCTCAAGAATAGGAATTTTATTATTTTCCAAAGGTAATTCCCACCGTTGACTAATACATGCATCCACTTTTGAAATGGGAAAATTTATTATGATCAACTCTGTTAATGAATTTGTTTCTAAATCTAAAGTTTTCAAATTTCGAATGACTTCATTACAAATAGCTATTATTTCTCAAAGCAATTTTAAAGTATTTGCCCTGAAAATCTTAATACTAAAGAGCTTATTTATTTGGCTAAGAGCTAATTGTCGTTTGTTTTCATTCCAACTGCACAGTATATCACAACAATTCTTAAAATTATCCACAGTAATTGCAAAACCCCGAATTAATTTCGCTGCATCCCCGCGAACAGAAGCCTGCAGATATTGCAATTTTTCAAGATCACTTATTGATTTGTTATCTAGAATAGAAGACTTAAATAACTCTTTGAATGAAATCCAGTTCTCGCAATTTCCCCAAAAATGCGGAACTTCAAGTTTCGGTAGATTAACTACTGAAGACTTTACATAAATACTACTATTTACTTCCTCAACCTGAGATTTTTGTTCAAGGTCAACAACCCAATTGAATAGTATATTTTTATATCTCATATAAATATCAAATGATTTATCACTTTCATGAGTTGACAATTCACTGAATTTTTCAGTTAATCTAGTTTTGTATTGCAACACTTGTGTTTTGAAAACACGTAGGCATGATTTATTATCATCGAATTCATTTATCCTACTTTCAAAAGCTTTTAATTCTTTTATAATTAAATCAAATTTACCGATATTTTCAACTGTTTTGGAGCCATGATTTATGAATGAAATTTTAAAATTCTACACAAAATATACAACTATACCATAATAACAAATGCTTACACAATGCAAATACAAAACTATCAAAAAATGTTTGTACAAAATAGAATAAACGAATAAATCTAGAATCAAATAATAAATAGTATCAATCAAAATGTGTAAGAATACTTCAAGAATTCGTATCAGAGTAAATGCACCAGAATAAGAATATCGAGTATGAAACGAATAATTAAAATAACAAAGAATAAATCACATCAACAACTCTGAACTCGACGGACCACATGTTATGAATGAGGATAATAATAGATTTAGAATTAGAATTAGAATTAATAATGTGTTTATACTTTCAAAACTGAATATTAAGGAATAACGATTTTAAAACTGAATCCGATTTAGAATGCAATCATGTGAATTGGATAACGAATGTATTTCGACTTACCGCGATCATCCTTCCATGATGGGCACCTTAAGAAAAGTAAGTAAATTAAGTTTGGAAGTAAATTTTCTATAGAAGCTTGAGGAAAAAATATACTTTAAGATGAGTCATTTAGCAACACGCATCACTTTTCCAGTATATATTTGCAAAAACACACAAAAAAACATTGCACAACACATAATCACAAAAACACGATGCTTCCATCACAAACGAATACGAATAGAATGCCATTTCCCGCCAAATCACAAAATACTTCTAAAATAAAGAAAAGTTCAGTTCGTGGCGCCATCTCTGGACGGTGAAAGGAGTCAACTATTCTTAACAACTCTGACATGTCCAGAAATACTTTTAAAAAAAGGGAGAAATAAACTGAATCACAAGAGAATAAGTTATTTCTATAGAAAAAGCACTTCGCTATTGGAAGTTTATTTTACGAATAAAATGGTGAAATGTTCTTGGTTCCAGGAAAAAGTTCGCTCTATAGAAAAATTCGCAATATAGATGCTCGACTGTATTTTTCTAAGTGGACTTTTTGGGGATGGATATCCTCGGAACCACCTTATTGTTTGAAGGATTCACTGTGAGTCGGGAAAGTTTCAAGACCACATGAATATTGTAAAGTTCGTAGAATGTTTGACTTTTTACATCCTTAAACAAGGTTTAAATTGGGGTAATGTGTACAGCATTGAAGAGCTTTTGAAAAAGAATTCGTTATTTATACTCTTTCAAAATATCACTCTTCTTCGGGGGGGAGAAGCTGCAAAAGAGAAAAATAAAGTGGGCACTTTGAAAGAATTTTCATGCGTAAACATTTTGTGCGTCCATGGGATTGCTTCTCTGCCGAAAGAGTCGTTTGGCTGGAAATATATCTTTCAGTAATGTGAAATTAATAGCACGGATCTTGGAGATAAATTGGCTCGATTACTTGACGAGTAAACTTTAGAACGTTCTAGAAAATTCTTTCCACCCTGTGTAAGGAATTGCAAGAAGCAACATTAGAGTCAATCAGTTATTTGTATTGTACGAAATTGTTTCTATGGATTGGACATGTTGTGTTTTTTATTTGGAAACTTTGAATCTGCGCTGCTGTATTATTTTTTTCCTTAAGAAAATAGAATACATCACTACTGTAATGACTAGAGCATTCCAAACAAAAGAACTATTTACACCCAGAGAACCTGTATGTAATGACGTGGATGTTTCTTGAATTCGAAAAATCGTCAACCCCTAACAATATGTAAACGTTACTCTTTTTCTACATTCCATGTAATATGTGCCAATTTCTTGTCCTGCTTAAAGCAGTATCTTTGTGTTTGTCAAACTATCCACAGATTTACAATTTTCTCCTTTCTTTTCCAGCTATCATTAGTGAAGGTAAGTTTTGACACAAAAAGTAATTTTTCACTAATAAGCATCCAACATTGATTGTACATCGATTACAATCAATTGGGAATTCCTAAATATTTTTTGCAATTTCTTAGTTGGATAAAATTTGTATCACTGTAAAACATACTCGAAGAGAATTAAATCAGGTTAATGGAATAATTAATTTAGTTTGATTGGCATAGTTAATTTAGTTCAAAAGAGAATTATTATTATTACTATATATTGCTAAATTCTGTAGAAAATCATCCAAATAATTCTCTTCATTCGTTCCGTAGGTATTCCAAAGCATTCGGATTACCCTGGTGTCACACAAACGGGATTCTTCCAGATTTTTTTTAAAACCACGTCATTATTGGATCGATAATATTTATAGACTTCCCCTTCAACTACACGATCTCGATTTAAAAATTGAATACTTCCTGGAGTAGTTTGCAAGAAAGTGTAGATTTAAGGGGACACGGTACGATTTACGCAAAAAATTTTAATTTAAGAATTTTTTAAATTTTTTTGGTTGCCTACTATGTGTATATATATATATATATATATATAAATATATATATATGTGTGTGTGTGTGTATACTATGTAAAACAGATTTTGTGCTCAACATTTCATAAAAAGCTAGCCATTTAATTTTTAAGGAAAAACTTTAAATTTGTGAATTGCTTATAAAATGCTACCCCCCAACAAAAATTTACGTGCACGCATGAAATTTGATTTACAAGTACATCAAACGATTTATAACGAAACTTGGTATGGGTTTTGTGATAACATGATTGATATTCTACTTCTTTTTATCAGTGCTTATTGAAAATTTCTTAAAAAATGTATAAATTCCGAGTTCAAATATTTTTTAAAACAATAAGTATTGCATTAATTCAAAAATGCATAACAGTTTTAATTGCAACTATTTTTTAGTAATAGATAAAAAAAAACTCAAAGCATTAAGCATAATAGAAAAAATAAGCCTTAGCATTTTAAATGAACACAAACTAGTTATTTTATCTTTCTGAGATAAGTAAGTTTAAAGTTTTGATTTACCCACAGGAATGTGAATAAAAACGAACGTAAAAGCTATCATAATTCTGTGTTTTTTGAGTTTAGAGCTTTTAAGTTTTGTGAGGTTATAGAAATGTATATAAAAAATAATTTAGGCTAAAAAAAATTAGATTTGATTTTTTGACCGATTTTTGTCAATTCAATCCCTTAAAAGTTTATAGACACGAGAACCTTAAATATGTAATTAAAAAAGTCCCTGATATAATTAGCTTTTTACCATTTCATATTTATGTCACTTTTTCAATTTTTGAGGCGGAAAAGCAATTTATCATTTCATTCGACAACAGCTTTGAAAAGTGAAATGTGTGAGACACTCATTTAGTATTTAAAAATCCACTTTTAAGCCCCATCTCTCTCAGATTCTCCAATAAAAGTCAATATATTTTTAATTTATACCTTGCGCCCTTACATTTATATACAATAAATGATTGTTACAATGTCCTGTATCTAACCTTAAAATTTGTACCATGAACTCGGGATCACCCTGTATTACTTAATTATTACTGAAGTCTTCCATTAGACAATTAATAAAACAAGTTTTAGAAAGCTTTGTTATAAAACTATATAACTGTCACGCCTGCGCACATACGGATAGTGACCCTTTAGGTGTCTCTGGAGGGGGGATTTTTGCCCCTCCGATTGGTCTGGCTGCTTACAATAAATATTGAAATAGTCTCTCGTATCATATATAATAATCAAGCTTGATATTATAAGTAAAATTATATTGTTTTTTGGAAGCTTTTAAGCGTCTGTTAAAAGTTATCACTGAATGAACGTGTATGTCAGTATTGATTATTAATTTTTAATCATATTTTTTAAGACAGATGTAAAAATCAACCCTGAAATTTTGAGTAAAATTAGTACTGTTTATACGGTACCTGTAAACTGGCTGTCGGGCCAAGCTAGCAGGTATGCCCGCACTCAAAAAAAGTCTATGCTAACACTACTTTATTCTATATATTTAATTTGTGAGAGTATAAGTAACGTCTGGGGGCCCTGGGATTACATTGGAAGAAAGTTTGAATTGAATAAAATTCAAACTTTCCCCCCAATTTGGTAATGAGACTGACACTAGATGGTGCCACCATGAAATCACTCCCACGTTTGGGGACTTGCCGCAAAGGCTTGGTTGCTCAGCCTCATTGGGGAAAAAATTATGTTATTCTAACTAACAAGATTTGGCGATAGCCGTAACTCGCTCCAACGCCGTCCCAATAGTTGGCGACGAAATCATCGCGACATCGCAGCACCACGATATTCATTTTCAGTGCTTTCCATCACCTTTACGGCGATGAAATAGCAAATGAGGCCTTCCAAAGTGTCAAAATTTGCTGGAGTGTGTGAAGAGTGCCTCCCAATCATCAGTCTGGCTCTAGCCCTCAAATGTGACGAAGGCTCCCACTCTTACCAGTGGTCACATCAAGTGTCTCTCAGAAAGAAAGGGTTTTCTCGATCTGTGTCACGATTGCCAGGCACATCTTGAGCTCGTACGGATCTCTAAAAAAACATATCTATACAAATCGCTTTCTTGTACTGGTCTCTTTAAGAGTTAACAAATAAATGGATCTTGTCTGTCTTCAGCAGACTCTAAAGATTAGCAGCAACAACTAATGTACGAAGCAATTAATCGCTAAACCAATCTTTTCAACCAAATATATAGTTTATATATTTTTTAAAAAAAAAACCCAGAACACCACCATTTTCTCAGAGATACTCATCATGTAAAAAATTTCAGAATTGTTTTTTTTTAGTCTAATGGGTATATATATCTTGGTCAGCTATATATGCTTGCATTACTAATAATTAGGGTCCTTGTTTATAGAAAGATTTATTGAAGCAAATATTACTAAAAAAGGAAATAATTTTAAGTAAATGACTGTAATAAAATGAATTCAGTTCAAAATTTTTTTAAAAATGAAATGTAAAGTAAACTATTATACATACATTCAAAAATTAACATTATTCTCAAAAAGCATTGGGCGCCATCTATCGGCAGAAACGATAAATTGTTATCGAAAACACATAATTAAACAAAGTTTAGAATCTTTTAAATTTAAATACTTCTTAAAAGATAGTGTGCTTATAAGTTAATTTATTTGCGACGTTATTTCGTTTACATTCATATTTCAAGATTCATTCAACGATTTAAAAGAAAACTTTTACTTTACATGAAATAACTTGAAAATTTAAAATATTGGGAAAAATGGAATGAAACTGAGCTATTAAAATGCTTAAAAGAAATATAAAATAATTTCTTTAAAAAAAATTTCTTTTTTGAATTATTGAAGATGTTGGGTTACAAGTAAAGAACTCAAAAAGTCTGTCTCAGTGGACTGTAGTTTTTATTACTCTGTTGCTCAGCTCGCTCGATTTGACTCCTTTCTCAATGGAGTCAGAGGTTACACAGATTCGTTAGACACTCTGAGTGCTAGAGGGCGCTCTACATTTACATACGTACACTGAACATGCCGCCCGGCCTTGCAATGTTTTTCAACATGCAAGATTTACACAGAACATAATCATAAAGATAACACACAGAAATACAATACTTCAAAATACAAACAAAACAACATACAAATGAAGACAATGTATAAAGCAATTGATACATCACACAGAATTTTTAAAAAAATACTATTCTACACACAAACATTACTATCTGAAGGGTTATATATGCTACTTCACACACACACTGTTTCAATTGGTAGAATGCACAGTTTCGAAAATGAGTCTCTTAAATATACCTCTAGTGGTTTTGACTTCAACTACTCTTACTTTAGAATCCTTTCCTGGATAAATATTGTTGATTCTACCTAATGACCACTGACATGAAGGTAAATTATCCTCTTTTATTATAACCATATCTCCAATTTTAGCATTCTTTTTCTCGAAATGCCACTTATTTCTCTACTGCAAACTATTTAAATAGTCTACACTCCACCTTTTCCAAATTAATTGAATTATTTTTGTAATTTTCTGCCAATTATCCAACCTATTTCCATTTAAATTAGTTAAATCAGGCTCAACAATTGATGTAATTGATCTACCTATCAAAAAATGAGAAGGAGTCAATACATTTAAATCATCTAAGTCAGAAGATAATGGGACAAGAGGACGAGAATTTAACATCCCCTCTATTTGGATAATCACGGTCAGAAACTCTTCATATGTTAATCTAATGTTACCTACTACTCTCTTTAAATAGAACTTAAAAGATTTAACGCCTGCCTCCCAGAGACCTCCAAAATTTGGGGCTCTAGGGGGGAGAATTTCCAATCTATTCCTTCAGAGGCCATATAACTTGCAAGTGCCTCATCAGGTTTACACACCAAATTAAACATTTTTTAAGTTCTATATTTGCACCCACAAAATTTGTTGCATTATCAGAATTCAACTTAGCACATTTACCTCTTCTAAATATAAAACGCTTAAGTGTAGCAATAAATGCATTAGAGGTTAAATCAGTCACAATATCTAAGTGCACAGCTTTAGAAACAAAACATATAAATATACAAACATAGATTTTGTTATATACACCTTTTCTCTGCCCTTTATACTTAATGTAAAAGGGGCCACAGAAGTCCACACCTGACACATTGAATGGATAATTTTTGATAACTCTATCCTTTGGTAAGTCAGCCATTATTTGATCAGTGCAAGTAGGATTGGCCTTACAACAAATTACACAATTATGAACAACTTTTCTACAGATATTACGGCCATTCAATATCCAAAAATTTTGCCTGATCTGATATAACAAGGATTGTGGACCACTATGTAAAAACTTTTTATGAAAATACTCAACTATTAAATAAGTCAATTTATATTTCGAAGGCAGAGAATTGGAAATTTCTGGTTATAATTAATATCACTATTTCTCAATCGACCTCCAACTCTCAAAATCCCTTCACTATCAATAAATGAATTGAGAGTTTTTACTCGACTGTTGGAAGGTACCATGGCAGAATTTTTAATACCATTCATCTCTACTTTAAACTCTTCCTTTTGCACTAATTTCAATAAAAGCTGTTCAGCCTTTTTTAATTCTCCTAAATCTAGAGGCCCAATTCTTTTGCTTTCTTTGCTCTTACAATTATAAACAAATCTACAAATAAAACTTAAGACACGAATAATTTTAAAATAGTCATTATTAAGGTTAAGTAAATTATTTACAAAAGAGTTAGTAGCAGAATCAAGAAAAAAGTTAGAAAAGTCACTACAGTTTTTAAGTTCACCTGGATCCTTGATCACTGCAACAGGAATTTGTCGTTGTGGGTACTGGTTGCTCATCAGAAATTTAGGACCATTCCACCACAACTCACAGGTTTTAAGTTTTAGAGAATCCATTCCTCTGGAAACGAAGTTGGCAGGATTGTCCTCTGTTGCCACAAAACGCCATTGTTCACTGGAAGTCATCTCCTGGATTGTAGCAATCCTGTTAGCCACAAAGGTTTTTAGTTGATATGACTCCTTCCTTATCCATGACAAAACTATCATGGAGTTACTCCAAAGAAAAGTATTAGTCACATTTAATTTTAAAGCTTGCTTTACACGATGCACTAATTTTGCTAACAGCACAGCGGCACATAGCTCAAGTCTGGGAATCGTTGTTTGCTTGGTAGGTGCAACTCGGGATTTGCTGGCAATAAGATGTACAAGCATCTTTCTATCTGATGTTATGGATTTGCAGTAGACGACAGCTCCATATGCTGACTGGGACACGTCGGAGAATCCCTGCAACTCGATCACTTCCGGTTGCTCTACCACAATACATCGATTGATGTTGATGTCATTTACTACCTGAAGTGATTCGACAAATTGTCACCATTCTCTATTGATTGTATCTGGAAGCAAATCTGTCCAATCAATCTTTAGCATCCATAATTTTTGAAGGAAGATTTTCGCCTTCGGCACCACAGGACCTAAAAGACCAAGAGGATCATATATCCTGGCGTTGGTTGACAAAACACATCCCGCTTGGTATTTAATTCGTGCAAGTCTATTTTTATAAGGAGAAGCAATCATGCGTGGGGTTCCAATAAACACCCAACACTTTTATCTCTGATGAATCTGAAAAATCATAATTTTCGGAAACCTCAATCAATTCCGTATTATTTCCGCACCACTTATGCAAAATCATACCTCCTTTAGCGAAGATATTGATCAGTTGATTTTTCAGTTCTTTTGCTTCTAATAAGGTCTCTGCACCGGTAAGTACATCATCAATGTACATGTCACTCATCACAACTGAAGACCCTAATGGAAAATTCTCTGCTTCATCTAGGGCTAATTGTTTTAGCGTACGTGTCGCTAAAAATGGTGCACTCGTTGTTCCATAGGTCACAGTTGACAACTCAAACGTTTTTATTGGTTCGTCCATGTTCTCTCTCCACAGAATTCGCTGAAGTTTACGCTGATCTGGATTAATCTAAATCATTCGATACATTTTTTGCACATCCGCAATGAATGCAAATATGTGCTTTCTAAAGCGAACCATTATTGAAAAAAGGTCATTTTGAGCAACTCCCCCATTGTATTGTAGAGAGTTTAAAGAATAACCATTTGTAGTTGCACTCGACGCATTAAAATGCTCTCAATTTACTTGTTTTTTTATCAGAGCGATAAACACCAAGATGTGGTATGAAATTACATTCCACACTCCTCTTTCTCATCTACCTCTTGCATATGGCCTATTTCTTTATACTCTTTTAAAAAATCTCTATATAATTTTAAATAGTTAGGCTCACGTTTTAATCTATTCCATAAAGAATTTAATTTTTTAAGGGCAATATCTTTTGACTGGCCTAAACAATTTGGATCCTTTTTAAATGGCATAGATACTATATATATTCCCGTACTATCTCTAGTATGATTTTTTTGAAAATGCTCCTCACAAATTATCGTTTCCTTATTTTTTATTGTCTCAGGCTCAACATTTTCGATTTCCCAAAATCTCCTCATTGTCTTTTCTAAATCGACATTATCTTTGATTAACCCACAGTGAGGTTTATTTTCACTAGAAACTGGAATACTCCCACTCGCAATATAGCCGAAGACTGTATTCTGAAAAATTAATTTTGTATTTAAAAGATTTGTTTGTCCTGGAAAAGAATTTCAAAAAAGATTTCTGCTCCCAACAATAAATCAATATTTCCCGGAATGTTGAAATTTTCATCCGCTAATTTCTCTCTGCTGAAATTACCCAAACTAACGTTAAATGGTTGAGAAGGAATCATATCCGTAATTCGCGGCACTACAAAAAAGTCTGCATTAGTTTCATAACTATTTCCTCTATTTGCAATTGTTGCATTAACGCGCGATTTAATCGTTAACTCTGAATTATTTAATCCTGAAACTAAAATGTTTATTTTCTCTCTTTTTTAAATTGAATCTATTCATACACTGTTGCGAAATAAAATTGCTTGTTGAACCACCGTCCAACAGCGCTCTGACCTCCTGCATTTTTCCAAAGGAATCTCTAATGAAACAAATCGCGGTTGAAAGTAAAACGGATTTCGATTTTACGTAACTCGTTGCAGTAAACAGATTTCCTACACCCTGAGAAGACTCCTCTTTCGAAATCTCCCCGATGTAATTTATGGGTTTGAACACAGACGCCTTTACTGAAAGTTGACTCATCGAGGATTCCTCTGTTTCCGGCTCTTTCTGCACCCCCAATGAAGAAGGTTGAATGACCCTTTCACTCGTAAAATTTGGGTCTTCAGAGAAACACAAAGAAGAATGATGCTTTTTTGGCAGCATTTACAAAGAACTTTAGATTTACAAAACTTGACTCTATGCAAATTTAAACAATTAAAACACAAGGAATTATTTTTAACAAGTTCTACCCGTTTATTTACTGATAATTGCTTATATTGAGAACATTTATTTAAAAAATGACTATCAGATTGACACAAAACACATTTTTTGCCCTTGACATCTGAGAAAAATACTCTAGACATATTTTTAGAATTTTGATTTTTCCGACAATAATTAATACTCTCACTCAGTGGTTTTCCTCGCGATGAACAAAATAAATCAATTTCTTTTCCCAACGCTAAAAGATCAAACCATTTATCTGCTTGTCTGACACTAATATGCGATGTGGTTTCTTTATCTAAAGTACTAAATATTTTGTCTGAAACTATTAACTGTTTTAATACCTCGAAATTTGAAACATCTCTCAATTTTAAATAGTATTCCCAATTTGTTGTTAATCTACTCGCAAACTGGACATGGGATTCACAATTTTGCCGTGTTGCTTTCTTAAAATTCTCTAAACACGATTGAGGAGTTGGCTCAAACTCTTGGAGTATTATGGACGTTATTTTATCATAATTTTTAAGATCCTCATCTTTCAGATATATAATGATATTTGCAGCTTTTTCTCCTAATAAATTTAACAAAATCTCAGGCTTAAATTTATCAGTAACACTTTTGGCTGAAAATGCACATTCTAATGATAAAAAAAAAAGAAACTCCATTCCTCAGGTTTGTCGGGAATTTTCACTGTAAGTGTGCGGATACTTTTAATTAAAGAATCTAAAGAAGAGGAATCATTACAATTAACTTCAGTATTATTGTCTTTATCATTTGCTCGTATATTCTCGCTATCTCTAAATCAAGCTTAGACTTTTCTCTTATTTTTTCTAACTCTAATTGCTGACTTTCGTCATACTTCCTTTCTTCGATAATTAAATTTGCTAACTCATGCACAGAATCAGGATCATTTTTGTATCGATCCCAATTTTTTATAAGATCCATGAAGTCTAAAACAGTTAATTTATCACTCACACACAACTCTAATTCGGAAGCGACTCGCCTCAAGTCTTCTTTTTTTTGCTCCTTTAAACATCGTTAAAGTTTAAAGTTCGATTTTTCAACGAAAAGTCAAAAAACAACAGTACATACCTCGTATTTTCAATGCATAGGTCTCTCCGGTTGAGACTGGACCAGAATGTTGGGTCACAAGTAAAGAACTCAAAAAGTCTCTCTCAGTGGACTGTAGTTTTTATTACTCTGATGCTCAGCTCGCTCGATTTGACTCCTTTCTCGATGGAGTCAGAGGTTACACAGATTCGTTGGACACTCTGAGCGCTAGAGGGCGCTCTACATTTACATACGTACACTGAACAGAAGATGTAAATGTCTTTACTTGGTGTCTTAACACTTTTCAGCTAATTAATAAAATTTAATCATATGAATAAAAATAATAATGCATTTTTTTATCTTTTATCACACAGCCGAGAACCTCATTGATGGCGTTTTGGGCGGTAAGTAAACAATTTTCGAAAATTATTTAATACAGTACAAGCGGCAACAAGTTTTTTCAAAAACAGAGTAGTTCTTGAATTTAGACAAAAACCTTCACATGGATACATGCCGCCTTTTCTGCAGATGTAATCTTATGCAAATATTTTGTCAAAATTGGAAATAACAAAATAACAGCAGTGCACAGTAATGTAAAATTCGTGGAACCCAAAAACATGACAAGAAGAAATTCAAATTAAGATGAATTAATTTCAATCGATCAATTGAATTAACTAGTTGGATGAAAGGGTTTCAAGACTGTTTTTTTTGTCTCGAGGTAGCTGAGACAACATCCGCCAAGACTTGGTTCAATGAACAGGGACCTGATTTCTACCGTTTAAACAAGTTGGTTCTGATAAATGCCTCAATAGACTTGGTGATCCTGTCGAAATGTGATAGGCACGTATGCCGCTTAATTCCCTTTTGTATTTCCTGTCTATTGATGATAAATATTTCCTTTTATGATGATAAATATTGATGATAAATATTTCCTAAATATAACCTTTTTTTCTCATCACCCCTCTTACGTTGCAACAAACCTTCGAGAAAAAATGTTTACGATAAACATTCGAACCCAATTAATTTCTATAAATAATACAGTAATAATTGTACATTGCAACCACCCTAGATGAGGGGGAAATGACGCTTAAAGTTCTTTTAAAGCAGTGTTCCGCAACCCCCGGTCCGTGGATCAAATGGTACCGGGACGCACAAGAAACATTAAATTATTTACTGTAGTATATTTTTCTTGGACGAGCTACTTTTTATAAAAATCACTTTATATTCCTTATTAAATCACTTTATATTCATTTTTTGTGGAGTAGCTATATTTTATTCTAATGCCACAATTAAATACAATTGAATTAAAATTATTAAATCAAAACAGTCTAAAATATAAACAATCAACGCTTTCACCTCAGCGGGCCGCGGTAAAATTAACAAACGGTCCGCGGCAGTAAAAAGGTTGCGGAACTCTATTCTATAGGACTCCGAGGTCATGTTGTACTAGTATCCAATTGGATGTCTAAAATTTGATTCACCAAGCTAACGATAAGCTAGAATGGAGAGGTATGATAGGACTTAGCCGGGCTTTGTTTCATTTGGTTCCTTTTTAAAAGCTAAACTTTATTTCTATTTCTGTGCATTGATTTTCATATTTGTTTCAGGTTTGCCACTGGTTCCCAGTAAGTTACCTCGTTTTTCTAATAGTTTTTGTTCACATAAAATATGATTACACATATTTTCCTCGTGCACAAAACCTCTATATCCGTATATTATCTGATTGTAAGCAATTCCTAATTTTTGTAAATCAAGAATTAACATTTAAGTAATTGAAATAACAAATATTGTTTTCAATTTTTTTTATTAAATCGTATTGAAAATTAAAAACATAAATAAAAACCTGTGACTGCCTTGTTGAAAACATTTTTGTAACAATATATTTATTTGCTTCAATGTTCTATTAAAATTATTTGTATTATTCTTCCATTTAGTTAATAATTTTAATTTATTTATCTTAGCTGCTTTAATATCTTCGCATCATGAAAAAGAATAGGAACCGAATTCGAAATATTTTTTTCAGATATAAAAGAACTGAAATATTAATATTACATTTTGTCTTGACTATCCTGTAGAGTAGCACTCCTACTCAATGAATCCATTTTTTTCTCGCTTAAAATATGTTTCTCCTATATCGCAATACAAAATAAGTTAGCTCTTTACATGTTAAAATAAAAAAATACATTTTTAGGAAAATTAGTTCTATATTCTGAACATATGTATGAATTAAAGGCTGTACACTTGAGAATTAAGAAAAAATTAAGACAATTTACTATCCGAAAATCTGTTCCATGCTTTGTTCAGGCTGTTGAACATTTGGCAAAACCAGCTTTAATTATGAATGTTTTTGTGTAGTAAAAATTACGTGTCCTGTAGCCCTTGAAACTTCTTTAATAAAATATTTTTTAAAGGGTCGTGGGTAGAGCATCGGACTCCAGACCGGAAGGCCTGGGTTCGATGCTCGATGCCCCCAAATACCCTCCTGGTACACACGGAGTACGTGCTCGTTAAATCAGTGGGTCCGAAAGTCTTGTGGGTGCGCAGCTGAAACCACCGGTGCAGGGAAATAGAGAATATTTCCCTCCCCTCCAGTTCCATGCCTAAATTGTGGAGGTGGAGATGGGTGGTGTTGCCATCTAACGTAAAGAAGTCCAACCTCTCTAACATTCTCTGACATCCCTTTGGGAAAGATGCAACAACACGCATTTGAGTTTTCATACAATTCAGTGTACGCTAAAAAAGAAATACTTAAAAAATTTGACAGAATACTAAAAATATCAGCTTCATATCTATGCTCCTATAATTTCAGATGCTCATATTCTCTTGACTAGAGCTTTTTCCCCCCAAAAAAAGTTACGAGATTTTTTTTATCTTCGAAAATGTATTCAGACTTTTAATGGCATTACTTTGATTACTCTAAGGCAGCCATACTCAACTTGTGGCCTACATAGCCTTTTTAAGTGGCATGGTCATGGTCCATTGATTGCTCTGAGAAATTTACTAATTTAAGAGCATTGTATTAAAAATTGGATGGGAAATTCTTTGTCATGAAATCAAATATATCAATTTTGCTTTTTGCTGTCGGTGCCGTACGGTACGAATTTATATTCTTTTTCTATTTGGAACGGTTACGGTTTGTGATAGCAGGCAACAGGAGAGTAGCGACTATCTTATAGGTGGAACTAATTTTTAACTGTCTTTCACATCTTGCAAGTGAAAAATATTGGAAGAAAAAATATTGTTTCAAGACGATTGGGAGTAAACTATTTTGTAGTGAAAAACAAACATGGATCGATAATTGTTTGATTTGTCTCGAAAGTGCTGTATTTAAAAAATACTAATAAATAGGAATCCTTCAATGACTCTTTTCCTTGAATATCTCTTTCAAGAGGATATAAATAGGCTTTGTTGTGAATAATCTTTGCAACTGCAACAAAGTGTTTTGTCAGTGGTAATATCACAGTGGTAACAAAGATATCCTATGAAGTTTGTTATATTATTGGTGATCGTATGAAACCGTTTACTGATGCAGAAATTTATGAGAGTATTTCTTAAATTCTTCTAATTTAGTGTTAATGACAAAAATAAAAAACAAAAAATAATAATTTAAAAAGCAAAACAAGGGTATTTTGGTCAATTTTCAACATTTTAAATTCCCAATGTTAGATTGATCTTAAAGCATTTCTCCCTCTCCTCCTCTCTTCCATTTATCCTCATGTTACGGCCCGCGCGAAATAGCTGACATACGTATGCGGCCGAACAGAAAAAAGTTTGAGTACCTCTGCTCTAAAGCAATGATTCTTAACCTTTTTTTAATGGTACGCTATTAACAATTTCAAAATGTGGTGGCACTCTAACAGTGCAATAAATTTAAAAGAATTTTATCTATGACGCAGTAGTGAAATAGTTTGTGATAATAACTTCCAATGTTACATACAATAATATACATGGCAGAGAAAATAAAATGTGTATTGAGTATAATTACAAACTAATTATAAGAATACATCTAATGCGAAACTTTGTGGTACCCCGCGTCCCGGGGGTATCATCTCTTCATCAACGCGACCTAGAAGTCTTACTAGAGGAATCAAATCAGAAGTGATGACAAGTAATTATCAATTCTAAGAAAATAGTGCCTGAAATCCTAATCACTATCTTTATGAGAAATTAACCTCAGAATCTTTATCCAATGTAGATTCCTTAATAAGCTTAAGTCCGTTCTATAACTAACCTCTTACCAATATATCACGGCGAGCAGCCCTCGGCTTTCCATCTCTTCTTGTATTCTCTTCTTTTACTATTATTCTTTCGTTCTATTACTATCCGTCTTCTATTCAACTTCTTTTCTTATTCCCCGGCTTCTAGCCGACTCCTATATGACTAACTCGCGAATGCTAAAGCTCCCATATATATCCATTAACTAATCTACATATCGCGGTTTCTTTTTGAGAAGGTTAGATTGAAATAATGCCATTCTGGCCCCAAAGATTCCCCAGGAGGATTAGTGAGAAGGCGCGATAAAGTCCCGTCACAACTTAAGCTTGATTACTTTTGATAATTTCATTTATATTTGTTTGTACAAACGATATTGTTACTTTCATTTCGTCATCTACATTTAAAAGTTTCAATCATTTTTTTTTTCATTTTTATACTTGTTAATGCTGAAAATCCGAATTCATACAAATGAAATGTAACAATATTTTTAAAGTTTTTTTGGCTGTTATGGGATAATCACCTCTAATTTTAATTCAAAAGGAATTATTGACTCTTTTGAATATTTTAAAATTAAATCTCGATTATTACAGAGCAAAATTGGTTCTACATTCAAAGTGAATTCATGTAGAGATCACAAATGGATTCTCTTCTGTAATGTACTCAAATTGTCAATCACAATTTTATAAATAGTTTATTTCTATACAAAGGCCGAATGATTCGATTGGAGATTTTTTTTACTTGCTTTCTTAGAGTAAAATTAATAATTTAAAAAAAAAACTTTGCGACACACAGTGGTTGAAAATGAATGCTCTAGGGGAGAAATCCAGTGGCAAGAACTTCTCTTCTCCCCCTATCATATGTCCTGTCTCTAGTACTTTTATCCAATGGAATGTCGAAAATTCCAGTCGTCAAATAGGTGATATTTTCCAAGTATACATGTTCTTAACTTTTATTATTAATTTATTCCCTTGGCTTTTTTTAAATCAAATGCAAACGAATTTGTTTATTAAATTATAATAAAAGTTTTTATAACTCGAAACTATCTGAAAGTGTAATGATAAATTCTGTTTTATTTTCAGATGTTGCAAATGGAAGTATGTAAAAAGTTCATTTAAGTATTAAAAATTCATTTCAGCTAGAAATTCATATATATATATATATATATATATATATATATATATATATATATATATATATATATATATATAAAGCAAGAATGAGCCTATAAAGCAAGAAAACTTAATATGTAAACGTAGACTTTAAAGAATTCATAGATAAACATCACAAGCATGTTGTTACTGGTGACCTCAATATTGTAAATGACATCAATCTTAGAAACATAATGCATAAAGGTACTGGTTTTAGATTAATGATTTCGAATAATAATAAAATTATAAAAAACAGTTATATAAGGATATTGAGCAATTTATATACAAAATAGCTATTAAGTATAGTATGCCTATAGATGCATTCACAGAATTCAAAGGTAATATTACACAGCAGATTAATAAATATAACTTTGATACAGATAATAAAATCTTTTTTAATGATATTAAAAATCAGATTAAAAAATTACAAAATAATTTCAATATAGTTTATGTTGATAAAGTGCCAGGTAATTTTGCCTTCATATGTAAATACTATTATAATTTAATGATCAACAGTTATTTTGATAATAATACAGCATTTATTAAGTCATCATTTTCTGATAGAGAAATAAATAATCGAATTTTGGCTTTTCATAAACAATTAAGAATTCAAATTAATAATAGTTTTAAATTTCCTCCTATATTTCTTACTCCCAAATTTCATAAAGACTCAGTCAAATTTAGGACAGTTACAAATGGATTTAATACATATATCAGCAAAACAGGCAAAATTTTCCATGAGAGAGAGAGAGAAATATTACATGATACAATAAATAATCTTGAATCCACAACCATACTTAAAAATAGTAAATCTCTTATTGAAAAAATGAAAGATAAAAAGATTTATTCAACTATAGTTTAGATTTTGAAGATCTTTTTAACTCTATTGATATTGATGATATGATTAATATACTTGTAAATTTGCATAAAGGTAATTTATTTAATAATGTTAATTATGATAGATTTAGTTCATTTCTTATGTTAGTACTCAAAGAGAACTACATATTTCATAAGGGTAACTATTATCTGCAGATTAAAGGTTTGCCACAAGGTGGCCCTGCGGGCAACTGTCTTGCCAATTTATACTTACATTATTTTGAAAGTAGTTATGTTAATAATTCTAAATATATTTATCGTTATATAGATGACAATCATTTTTAACAAGCAAGTCAATTTTATACCTAATACTAATTTTTATCCACAATATCTTAATTTAATACAGACAAATAGTAACAACAATGAAGCAAATTTTTTTGACATACATATCAAATTAATAGATAATGTAATAGTTTCTATTATTTATGATAAAAGAGAAGATTTTAATTCCAATGTAATAAAAGTTCCGCATTGGGAGAGTAATGTACATATTTCTATATTAAGAAATATTATTATTAATTATATACAACGCAATAAATTTCTAGTGTCAAAAAAATCAGAACTAATAAATAACTATAAACATTTTACTAAATTTTGCTTAAATCAGAAATGCCCAATTAACTTTATTAATAGTTATTATATGAATAAAGCTATTCAATATTGTAAGGATTAAAAATTCTTATATTAATTATAGTTAAATACTATAAATTTTCACATTTCATAGTTATAGTTACCTCCATATTCTATTATTAGTTAAAACTAATTAGTATTATTTAATTCATAGATACTCTAGTGTCTCTAAAGTTATGGTTTTCATAACTCTTTTATTAATTTTTGTTTTCTATTCTTTTTATACTTTTGTTAAGTGCTACATTTCAGCCATTCACATGCTTTGAATCTGCATTAGGGTCCAGAATCTGGCAATAACTTATTTATTGCACTCAGATTTAGCGTGGGCTCTGCATTTTCAAGTGCAATTTTTAGGTAAGTTACCTCTATTTTGTAATGGATTTAGATATTCCTATCCATTACTTTCAATAGGTTTTTGCTCAGTATTATTTAAAACAAAGGGGAGAGGTTGGCTGGCCAAAAAACATGTTCAACCCCACTTTTATATAATTTATATATTAGCTGCCCTAAGTATCAGCAATGTTTATAGTACTGCAGCATCCATTTTATAATTTTTAATCTAGTGTCCTTCATTGTATGTTCTCTTTACTGTCTCTGTGTTTTTTCGAATGTGATTGGTGAATGTGTGTTTATCTCTTGTCTGTAGGGAATTAGACTATATATATATATATATATATATATATATATATATCCGATTCCTCTATTCACATTTAATAGAATGTGCTCTTCATTCAAAAGATTCAGTTTAATTAACAGTAAATGATAATAGATATTTTTAATAATATACAAAAAGCAACATTTAAGTAGATTGGAACGAATTATACCTTACTCCTTTTACACGCATAGTAAAAGAAAAGCCGTGTGTTCATTTTTAGACGGTTCATTGGCAATTCCTAGAGTTAGAATAGAATATTTTTACAGGAAAGGGTAAGGAGGAGACTCCTCAATAAATTTTTTAGTTTGAATGTTGATGGCGTTCAATGGGTGGTAAGATCTAAGGAGTCTTGACCGAGCCTTGACAACATCTATCAATTTCTGAATCCCAATGAGAACTTATCTTTGTAGTCATCCATTGGTAGACGCTGATAAGTTAATATTATCAATGTTTTTTTTATGTCAGAGAGTCATACATTAGCAAATCACAGAATTCCAATAGAAATTTGTCTTATGATTTAAAGAAATCATTCTTAAAGTATTCTCTTTTGTAATGACAAATAATTTTCCTGTTTTCTGTAAATTAAATTTATATTGTTACGTTGATCGAGGTTTGAGGATTTTAGGCAGGACAAGACAGTTCTTTAAGAGAGGCGCTAATTTGTTGTCAATAAAACAATCCTCTAAATACAGAATTCAGCAGCAATATTCGCAGAATAAATCTCAGAAGGTCTTCACACCTTCACCAGCATTCAGTGTCTAAAATATACTGCACTGCCTCAGACAAGCACCTACTCAACAGCCGAGCTAATCGCTAGTCTTCATGGTCAAGGCAAGTCGCTAGTCAAAACCAGACTGACTCAGCTAGGCGAGAGTCTACCTTTTTATATCAGCCGTGGAACTTTCGAGAAAGATCCGCTTGCGTCATAGATCATGAAATTACTTTATATCTCCACTAATTTCCAGAAGAATCCAGACGGTTCCAAACTCGACAAAGTTACCAGAAATGAGGCCAACTTGGCTCTATCGCCAAGTTCTCATTGAAGTGCCATTATAACGTAAGGGACGGCGTTGTTTGCGAATATTACAACTTTAAAATAAACTAAATACACTCATGTCCATAAATTAAGGATAATGAAGTTCAGGCAAAGAAAGAGACAGAAGCAAAACAAATTTGACTTCTTTCTAAAGTCTATTTATTAAACAAAAGGTAAAGAGCAAAAAAAATGCTATATGTTTGACATAATTAATAAAAATTGCGATTTTTACTCCCTGGAGCAAATTTAAAAAAAGAACTTATTTACAAAAAACAGTATAACATTATTAGTATGATGGTTAATACGGAGTATGTCTCCCGGATGATGCAATAAAGGCCTTACAACGCCTAGGCATGCTGAGTATTAAATTATCAATCTGATCTTGGGGAATATTACACCACTCATCAAGCAATGCCCTCCGAAGTTCCGGTAGACAGGTGGGAGGGGGTTCACGGGCTGCAATTCGTCGGCCAAGCATATCCCACACATGCTCTATTGGATTCAAGTCCGGTGAGCATGCTGACCAATCCATATGGGTGATATCCTCCGATTGAAGGCATTCGTCTACAATGTTTGCATGGTGAGGACGGGCGTTGTCATCCATAAACAGAAATTCAGCGCCCATGGCGTCCCGAAACAAACGTACATGTTGTTCCAGAATGACATCCCGATAGATGTGGCCTGTCATCGTTACACTCTGAACATACAGGTCAGTTCTGGAACCAAGAATAATTCCTCCCCAAACGAGCCATCCTGCACCACCGTAACGGTGTCGTTCAATGGTGTTCTCTTGGTGGTAACGGGTACCTGGCGTTCTCCATATTAAAGTCCGGCGAGAAGCAGACTGCAAACTAAACCTGGACTCGTCGGAAAACATCACACAAGACCACTGTTGTTGTGCCCACAATGCATGCTCTCTACTCCAGGTTAATCCCTGGCGAAAGTGAGATGCGGTAAGTACAGCACATCTGACAGGCCTACGTTCATATAGACCAATGTGTCCTAAGTGTCTGTACACAGTCTGCCTTGAAACTGTCGTACCAGTAGCTGAAGAGAGCTGACGAGACAGGTCTGATGCTGTGCTCCGTCTGTTTCTTTTGGCAGTAACTGCCAAATATACCAGTCCTCATTCGGCGTTGTAACTCGGGGGCGACCTGTGCTGTAACATCTACTCACATTACCATAATCTTGGAATATTTGCCAAACCCTGGAGATGACACTCTGCGAAATTCCAAGTTCCTCGGATACTTTCAGCTGGGTACGTCCACATTCCAGTCGTCCAAAAATTCTACCGCGTAAAAAATCATCCAAATGCTTTCTTTGTGCCATAGCTATGCGGTTGTTGCACTGAAAGGCTTTTAAAGCGCTTGTGAACAATTTTACTTCTTTGCCACCATTCCTTATATACCCCTCTCTTATACTCTCGTCATTGTGACGTACAATCCACGTCATCTGGTGGTTTCCTGTAATTTGCATATTCTTCTTTAACATGTGTGTGATAATTCTACAGGTGAAATTTTTATTTTAGAGTTCAATTTCTGTGTGATTCTGAATTATCCTTAATATATGGACATGAGTGTATGACAAAGTAATATAAATATATTACATATCCAAATACAGATTATTGACACTATTTTACCCAAAATTCGTAACAACATCTTTGTATATACATAATTTATTAAATTCTCACTTCGCTGTTGACGACAAACCTCGTAATTTTTAACCCCGTATTGGAAGCGGGCTGACTTCTAAGTCCTCCTAATCATTATGCCCAGTCATCGTAAGAAAGTCGCATATTATCGAATTCCAATAAAGATTTCTCTTAGGAGTTATCTCTTAGTTTATTAGTCCTAAAGAGTCTCCAAGCGTTGTTATCAGCAAATTACTGAATCTCAACATAGACTTTAGTTCAATCTGCGGTCGGAAAGATTCAAGCATTGTGAAATTATTATTTTGATGAGTGTCTTATATCAAAAAATCTCGTAAAATATCAACGCACAAAATGTATATCCGTTGCATAAGTTTTGTTTTCTACAACCCTGAAGAATTACAATCTGTGCAACATTTTTTGCTTCAGGAGTTTCGAATGTGTGAAGGAAAAGATTCACTTACGAAAAGAGGATTATTATTCCTCGATAATTTTTTTCAAGGTTTCGATGCAAAATTGGAAGTTTTGCAGAACTTTCAAGCTATTGTATTTTTCATGTTGTACTTTCACAAGCATTCCTAGTTCATTTGTATTATTATCAGTAAGATGTAGAAAGAGACTAGAAATTTTAGTTCATTTGAAGTTTTTCCAAAAGTTTTCAGTTTTGTGCCATTCGATTGAAAACTTTTTTTCTGATATGTTATCAAAATGTGTAGTTTAATCAAACCATAATAATCCACACGTTCAGTAATAATTTGTTTTCGTTTCCTCCCTTGAAACATTTTAGTTGGCGGGGGACTAAAAGGTAAAGTTACTTATGTTTACTCTATTTTTTTTCTCAAAATCTTAAATACTTTCCTTTTTTTTTAAATAATAAGTGGTATATGGAAAACTGCTGAATTCGTAAAATTTACGATTGTGAAATATTATTATTCAAATTATTTCACTTGATTTATTTTAATTTCTAATGAAAATACTTTTTTTCAATAGCTCTTCTTTGTGCAAGTAAGTGAATGCAATATTTTTTATTGGTTGTTTTCTCCTCCTTGAGGAAGACATTATGTGTCTGTAGCAAATCAATTTACAGTACTTAGTTTTAAGTCATGAGTAAGGTTTTATTTCCTATTTCTTTAAAAATTATAATCATAAGATTCAAATATTACTGCTTTTTTTAGTAAAATTAATTTAAAAAATTACATAAATAACACTTGCATTTTCTTAAGTCCATTGTATATTTTCGTATTCTAATTTGTAAGTATTTTATGTTTCTATAAATGTTATAATAGCTATAAAAATTTATATTTTAAAACATATTCGCCATTAGCCAATCTCTTTAATTTTGAACAACAGAAGTTAATTAATTAGCGTATCAGGAATGTTGCAGAATCTCGTTTATCATTTTACATATAAAATGTTAAAAAAAAACAATAAACGAAATGAACTATCAAATAACTGATATCCCGAGTCTAAAACTTTTATTTGATGTACTATACTATTCGAATTAATTGGGACAAAGATTTTTTTTCTTGTTTAAGGAGGTATGTGATTACTAGTGATGTCTTGAACTACCTCAACCCCGTTATATCTTCCTTTAGGTAGTATGACAAATCAACTTTGACTGTAATTTATTCATTTTAATGTATCGGCTGTGAGCCTTTCAATGGGGCAGCTAGTAATTTCAATTTTGCGTTTTTATAAGACGTGTTATTTTTACTTGTTCAAAGATGAGTAAAACTCCGCGAGACCGTTCTAAAATAAATCGCTGTCAATGAACACACTTTTTTGTCTGTGAGAGATATAATTATGGCAGTCGGTGTGATTGAACTGCGTGTTTTAAGAACATTTCCAAAAGAAAAAAATGTGGATGCAAGCGGAAAACTACTGCAAGAATCGATAAAATTTTAGTGAGAGAAGTAGCTATATCGAAGAAAGACCAGCATATGAAGGGATCTATTGGATAATGGTGTTGAGGTGAACTACACAGAAAATGCTTCTGGCCCTAAGGCAGCATGACTGAGGAGAAACGTTTGGCATGGGTCGTGGACTATTGTCGATTGGGAGGGATGAAACATTTACTTGTGCAGGGATACAAATCAAGTGTGAAGTTGAAACTTTGTTACCAATCCAATAAATTGAATAACACTCTTCTAAGGAGACATTTTGGGTTTTTTCATAATAAACGGCCCTGAAAGCTTAGTTCCTCTTAAATACATGATGAATTCTGTCATCGAAATATTATGTATTAGGATTGTTCGATTGATGGAACATTTCGACATATCTTGGACCCCTTGGCAAAATTCGAAATGGGTCCACGCGGAAAATAAAATAAAACTGCTCGATTGGCTTGAAAGTTACCCACAGTTCAATCCTATTCAAAACTGATGGTATATTCTCAAGAATCGTTTCGCTAAGATGAATCACACGACAACTGAGCAAATGATAAAAAGGGCTATTCGAATGTGTTTCCAAGATGATGAAATCAAGAACACATACATGCTACTCTAGTGAAGTCAATGCCAAAACTGGTTGAAAAGGTAAATTTTGCTAAAGGAAGACATATTTCTACTATACAGATTTTTCAATCTCTTTAATGTATGTAATGATAATAAGCTAAGGTTTTAAGAAAAATCACTTTTTTCCCGTTTGTCCCAATTAATTCGAACAATATAGTATATTTTATATTTTCGTTAACGCATTTTGAAGCCCAGTGGCTGTGGCAGTGTATCAAGCTTCTACGCCATAAGTCCAGGGTTCAGGCTGGGCAAGATTGACTGAACCTTTCATCCCTTCAATGGGTTGATAAACGAGTACCAAGCTTGATTGCATACTGAACACTGGGGTTTCACGTCAGACTGATCACTTGACCGGTCTGGATCATCTGCACATGCACCCCAGCGCCTGAGGTCACGCAAACTGAGATAGGCACAGTAGGTTTAGGCCCTCATAAGCTGTTGCGCCATTGAGTTCACTTTAGTTAATGTATTATTTTTAATGCGAGTATTTTTATGCCTTAAATTAAAAAAATAACTATATTTAAATAAAAATCTTTTATTTCAGTTGAAGATGGCTTCAGTGGTTTGTATTGCTTTATATTCTATTTATGTTTTCTTCTATATCACAGGAGTTATTTCATTTAATCACGTACCTAAAGGATTTTTATTGACGTAATTATATAGAAACCTTTTTTGGAGGGTACCCCACATATAATTAGATGTACCATATAATTTATTCAATATCTCTGTAGTACGACAAATTAAACTATTCATTAAAAGAATAAATTCTAAATTTTGGAAGCCGCTATTTAATATTGTAAATTTTATTCAGAAAGTTGAAAGGATTCATTAACAATTTATTTGATTATACTTTAAGAGGTAGGATTCAAAAGTTCCAGGATTGAGTCTATAATTTAAAAAATATTACTAATAAAATTGTAGAAACACATCCTCCTTCGAAATAAGACCCTTGAGTAATTACACACTTTTGCCATCTCTTGTAAAGGTCATCGAAACATTTATGGAATCCATTTTTATTCATGTCTTTTCATTCAGCCTGCGATGCATTTTTAACTTCATTTGCAGATTGAAATCGACAACGTCGAGATTTCCAAGTTGCCGATACTGTCTTGGATTACGGATCGTATAAAAAAACCCCCTTTTCTCATCTCCAGTAACAATTCTGTCAAGTAAGGAAGGTGTTTGTCAAACAGCCGAGATTGAGTTTCCCGCCATTTCCATTCGAATTGCCTTCGTTTAACATGCGGGGAACGAACAACAACTCAACATGCAAGACCCTATGCATGTTGAGATCCTTAGCCAGTATCTGTTCGCATGTGGTCTCGGATGTCCCTACTGATTGTGCTATTTGCGCTATTGTTTGAAGTCTCTTGCGTACCGCCACAGACGTCTTTCCGCCGTCCAAAGCGGTGCGGGAAGTCAGCGGACGTCCAGAGCGTCCGATAACACTTTCTCTGAAACGTCGATGAAACTCAAAAGCTTGCGTTCGCAGTAATGTATCATATAGGCTTCATCATTTCGTGTTTCCGTAGCACTCTTGTACACAGGCGAACTCAACATTCTCCTCTCAATAAGCACCATTTCTTTCAATCACCGTTTACTAATTGCATTCGCCTACAAAACACTACACCGACTCAGAGATTCAGGACAAACCACTCCATGTACACCCGGCTGACACGGTACTGGGAGGATCGGCGTCAAATAGTCAAGCACGGGCGTTGGATAAATAAATAATAAATAACTTTTAGAATAGGGAAAGAAGGCAAAAAAAAAAAAGAAATGTTGTCGTAGTCACTCTACTGCAAACATTTTGAGCTTCTGAATCCGACCTCGCCTAATCAAATGAACCTTTTGATCTCTACACAATACTCTTTTTCAAAAATATTTTTTGGAGACGAAAGCAATAAAAATAATTCATGTTTTATATTCAGATTATATCATTAAACTGATTCTGTGAGTAAAAAGTCAGTGTGACCAGCAATTGTTTTAAAATTTTAAAAAATTCAGAATATTTCAAGTTTTCAAGAATATTTAAATTTTTATAAAATGCTCATTTTTTAAAAATGTTTAGTAATTTTAAGTTATTTATGTTTCTCAGATAGTTGTGAACAAAAGTTAGTATGGATTTAAAAATCTATTCCTTTGTTGATTTTTAATAATTATTTTTCTAAAAAATAACCTGGGAGAAACCCGAAAATTGTTTAAATAGTAACTTTAGCATTTTTTAAAAAAATAACTAGTGATCTCAGTCCTGAATCCATACTAACTTTTTTAAAATATACATTTGGGAGTAGATACAAAAAATTTCAAGGCCTTATGAGGAATAAAAAAAAGCCTTATGGATTAGAAAACACTTATACCTTCAAAATTGAAAGTGTGAGAAAAATGCATTTAAAGTTTGTAAAGGCATAAAACGAAAACTTATAATGTCCATAAAAGTCTAATTTTTTAATATGTTATTTTCCAATATATATGTTCTACTTTAAAGCATTGTTTTAACTAAACAATAATATTTTTTTAATTAAAGATACATTTTTGCAAAATTTTGATAGCAATTATTACAATGATAATTTATTCAGCTTAATCTTAACCTAATATTTTCAGAAATTTTTTAAACACAAAATATATGTATGCAAAATAATAATGATACTAACTTAAGCTAAAAGTAGCTAGGTTTGTTCACTTTTTTCAGTTTTCAATCGGGAAATTTAGGAAGTTTTAACTCTTGTTTTATGATTTTAAAATACTAAAATATCGTACTACAATACGTTTAGTATAATTTAGTTTGGAACATCGAGGAAATATTTAGTTTTATCTGCAACACTTGAATTCACAATACTTGTATTCGGAAGTCTAACTTCACTATCAGCTGAGGACTGATTTTTAGATACATCCTTTTCAGTAGTAATCCATCTCTTCGAAATGTTACTCACAGCAACCTGAGAACATTTCGGTCATGACATTTTCTCAACAGGAAAAAATTGATGATAAAGAAAAAAGTTATATAAACTATTTTTAAAACAAAAATTGTCTTTGAAATCAATCTTAATTACTTAGTTATGAGAACTCAAAAAACTCAAAACATAATCAAGCGGAAATGGTTTTAGTAAAGAAAATTGAAATTAAAAAGCACATTTCATACTAAAAGAATTGATAACTCTCAAAAATATTTTTAATTAGTTTAATTTAAGAGTAGAAAAATGCTTTAAAATGAAACCGAAACCAAAACCATAGAGCAGAAAACTTCAAATATCTTAAAAACTAATTTGTCAACAAATCTGAAATTTGGTAGCAAGCTTCTCAATAATATGAACCACTAGAAAATGCAAAAAAAAAAATTTCGGTAAACATGAAATTTTTAAAGTACTGTGTTTCCTTAAAGTTTTTTTTTCAGTATTTTTTAAATCAGAAAAGCTTGCTTTGAAAGAAGAATAGCATCAACAATACTTTTTTTTAATGAACTTAAGGGTTCGGTCAAATTATTGTAAATAGCATGGCCAAACTGGAGAGTATTGTACATGAAAAAACGTGATAGGCACCATTTTTCAAACGTCGTTAAGAGTGAAAAGCTGTTGCTTGTTGTAAATTTAATTCGCCAAGTTGGCGAAGAATGCGAGAGGGGGCTAAAATGGAATCCATTCAAGCAACTTACCTGAATATTTTGTAAACTCTAATTAAAATTAGCTTCGTTAATTAATCCAGAAGAATTGGATTATATTTATTTTTTTCAAACTTTAATTATTTTATAAAATATTATTTTTACGGTATTATTAATGTAGCAAAATCCTTTTTTCTTTAATTTTTTTATATAACTTATACAAATTACGGCACGTCCAGGTGCCAAATAACACCACAAGGATTTCAAGATTCGATAATTCGAATTACATTCGTACAAGATTCGATAATTCGTGTATTTTCATACCCAAATTAAGTTAACAACATTTGTAGAGATGTGAGGTAAAAAAAAATTAATAGTAATTCACTAATGCGAAACTTTTTCGTTAAATAATTATTTAAAGTATGCTAATTCTCAACTTAATTTTGTTTTTGTTTTACAGATTTTGGAAGTGATTGTAAGTATAAAACTGGTTTTATACACTCTTATTTTGAAAGACAGTGAAAACTAATAATCATTTTAGCTTCTAAATGTAACATTAACAAATCCATTTTATATCACCAGCAAATCAATGTAATTAATCGTTTTAACTATTTAGAACAAATTGATGTATTAAAATAATGATACGGGATTAAAAAAATGTTTATGTATCATAGGAAATCGTGAATTTTCAATTAATACGCCGCGTATATTAACAAGGGGAAAAAATCGGGTGTTTTTTTATAAAATTAATCGTAAAATATGTATATTCGAGCGTTTAACATGATAATTTACTATCATGTTAAATGGAGTCAACATGTCATGTTGTCCTTTGGGATAGCAAAATTAAATTATCTTCTATTTTTCATAAATTATTTAACGAATAATAGGTAAAAAAATATATATAAATTCGGAAGCGAAAATTTCTAATTCTCAAGAAAAATTGGCCATGATTGTAAATTTTTGATTGAATTATTTCTGAAAGACTTTGTTATTTTTTCGTTAATACGTGTCTCTGCATACGTTTATGGAATCTCATTTAGGGGACTTTAGACCCTCCAAAAAATAGCTCATAAGTGAGCTTCTATCAGAAATAAATTAATTATGTTCTTCGGTACAATTTAAATATCTAACCCGTTGTTAATTTTCATAATACAGTAGAACCTTTATTATCCTAAGCGTCAAATATCCGGATCAGTTTGCTTTTTTTAAGTTAACTTCTTATGGCACGGTAGGGAAAAATTTTAGTTATGCGTTACCCGTTACGGTTACGCGATGAACGTAAGTTAAAGATGTATGAAGTTTCGACTTTCATCATGTTTTTAAAAAAGCTGTCGCGAGTTTAACAAATATTCATATCATAACCACGAGATGTAATTCAATATATACAGTGGGCCACAAAAGTGTTCGTACACTTGCAATTTCTTATAAAATTGAATGTTTTCGACTAATAAAAATAAATATATTGTAATTTTAATGTTTTTATGATATCTGCAACTTGTTCTCAGTGGAATATCATAATTAATTTTTTAAAAATGGTATAACTATTTTCTTAAAAAATTAATAATCAAAAAGCTACCAAAAAATTACTTACACTTAGCAAAAATCTCAACTTAGCTTTAAATATTGTATTTCTTTCTTTATTTAGTACTTAGTAAGATATCTTTTAGTGTTCACAACTTTTAAGCGTCTTGGTACAGATTTAATCAGTTTTTTGTAATTTCTGCATCGATTTTCCTTCCTTCTCTTCTGTGGTTATTGTTTTTACTTCTCACATTTTGTGCTAATTTGTCGTGTTTTCTTTCTTTTACATCAAAATCTCACCAAATATGTTGTACTGGGCTAAATAAAGTGATTGAGGAGGTGTTTTCATAATTTGGGGACAGTCATAGAGACACCAGTGGCGTACATTGAGAGCAGTGCGCTTGGCGTCATTTCCCTGTTAAAAATGAAATCGTCTCCAATATCCAAATTTAGGGCGGATACCGTAAAATTTATCTTTAAAATATTTAAATAGAGTTCATGATTCACAATACCATAAAAAATACCAAATTACCTAATTCTGAGGCTAATTTACACCCCCACGCAAGAACACCTTCACTTCAATGCTGAAGCATGGAGGTGGAGGAGTTCTTGTTCCTCATAAATTCATGAGATTAAACTCCTTAGTTTTTCATTTACAAGCTATTATAGGCCTATCGGAACCAAAAATGTTGATTTATCTGTCATTCCAATCAATTTGCTATCAATTTTGAATTTTCTGAAACTTAATCCCAAGAATCTAGTTGGATCAAAATAAAATATGGAGGTGGAAGTGTTCTTGCGTGGGGGAGTAAATCGGCCACAGAATTAGGTAAATTGGTATATTTTGTTGATATTGTGAATCATGAGATGTATTTAAATATTTTAAAGATAAATTTTAAATTATCCACCCGAAATTTGGATATTGGAAACGACTTCATTTTTTAACAGGGTAATGACGCCAAGCGCACTGCTCTCAATGTACACCACTGGTGTCTCTATAACTGTCCCCAAATAATGAAAGGACCTCCTCAATCACTTTATTTAGCCCAGTACAACATATTTGGTGGGAATTTGATGTAAAAAAAGAAAACATGACAAATAAGCATAACATGCAAAGTGAAAACAATAATCGCAGAAGAATGGAGGAAAATCGATGCAGAAATTACAAAAATACTGATTAAATCTATACCAACACACTTAAAAGTCGTTGCGGACACTAAAAGATATCTTACTAAGTACTAAATTAAGAAAGAAATACCGTATTTAAAGCTAAGTTGAGATTTTTGTTAAGTGTATGAAGACTTTTGAGGCGCAATTTTTAGTAGCTTTTTGATTATTATTTTTTTAAAAAAACAGTTATACTATTTTTAAAAAATTAATTATGTCATCTCATTAAGAACAAGTTGCAGATATCATAAAAAATTATAATTACAATATATTGATTTTTATAAGTCGAAAACATTCAATTTTATAAGAAATTGCAAGTGTACGAACACTTTTGTGGCGCACTGTATATGTAAACTAAAATAAATTCAAAGCTCTAAGAAGTTTATAATAATAAATGAAACAACTCAACTTGTATTGAAGTGATTTTGTAAATAAAAGATTTATGGTTTAATGCAAAAGGCAACAGTGAAAAAATAAATAAAAAGAAGATTTGTATGCCGAGAGTTTTTTGTATGGTTGTAAATATTTAAACTTGTCTGTTTTATTATAAACTGGACGAAACAAAGGCCATCTAATTCTTTCTATCAAACTCAGACAAAAAACAATTACAGAATCGGAAAGATCATTTTCTTTGGCACAATACGGTATAAATTGTTCTACAAAATAAAGATTTTTTTTTTTTTCGAATTTTTCTAAAATGAGTCAAAATCTATACGTTTTTACAAAAATGATTTCTAAACCGATCCCATTCAATTTCCTTTCTCGTTAATGAATTGATATTTTACCCTAAAAAAGTTAATGCTTTTTCTCTTTTCGAATCATTCATTTAAAAAAAGAATGCCAAAAACTGGTTTTTTCTTACGATTCTTCAAAAAATACTCAACATTTTAAGTAAATGTTAAATAACTTTGTTATTTATAAAAGTAATCTCACGAAACTTTGTTTCTGTATGTAGAACAATATTATCCATAATCTGTACAAAAATTGAAAAAATTGCTTAAAAATTACGGTTTTTTAAAAAAATTTGGCATTTTTCGTCTATAAGCCTTTTTACGAGAACTTTTTACAAAAAAAAATTATTCTTTGATTTTTTTGTTAAGAAATTACATTTGTTTTCAATCGATGTGTGAAATTGTAAACCATTAACTTAAAAATTAAGCCTTCAAAAAAATAAAAACTTTAATAAAAAAGCGTGATTTTACGAAAAGCCAAGGGTTTGGCAACGGAAACCAGTTTCGTGCCAAATTTTCAGTCAATATCTGATTCATCACGTCCACTTCACATTTTCTCAGGGGTTACACTAGAAAAACTGGAGACAAACGAAAATCACCGATTTTGGTGAGGGAAAAAATACGAATGAAAAATTTATTTTTGTTCCAATAATGGCAACTAATTAGTAACATTACTAACTACCAACTACTCACTATTACAAATTTATTACTATTGCAAAAAAAACAAAAATTTAATGCCCAAAAGAAGATTTCTATCAATTAGGGAAAATGTCAAAAGAAAAACACACTCACAAAAAGGACTTTTACTCCATGTTATTTCCCAACTTTTATCATCTATCGAACTCCATTTCAAATATTTTTACCGGCCCTTCCAGATGCGTTCGTCATTAAACTTTTGATAGGAATTTATAATCGCTGTACGAACAATGATGGATACTGTCACGCATATATAACTTGTGCTTCAACTGGTAAATCAGCAGTAGCTATTTCAGGAATGGCTGTTCATACAGCTTTAAGAATTTCTTTATCAAGATTACTTCCGTTACATTCTGAAACTGCTCAACAATGCAGAACTCTTTTCAAATACATAAAAGTCATAATCAGTGATGAGATAAGTATGAACAGAGTGCTCAATTATTATTGATGGCTGATTCCAGATTAAAACAAATAACTGGAAATTTTCAGTCAAATTTTGGTGGATTAGATATTATTTTAATAGAAGATTTACGTCAATTACCACCAGTTCGTTTTACTCCCATCTATAAGCAACCGAAACAGACCATCGTTGGACCGATTTTATGAACTGCGTCAAGCGAATCACAATTTTTCTCTATACTTACAAAAATTGGAAACGCGAATAACTTGATGAAATGGAAATAACTCTGATTGAGTCTCGTTTTTGTACTGTGGAAGAAGCTGAGTTAAGGTGTCCTCAAGGTATATGATTATTCAACACTAACAATTCCTTCAATGCTTATAATAATAAAATATTGAATGATGTGAGGACATAATAACTCCAACTGCAAAAGATGTATATATTGGTTGTACTTCAAAAGAACAAGAAACTTTCGTACGTCAAAAATTACATAAGACGTCATTAATTGATACAAATGGATTGCTTTATCACACAATTTATGTGAATATTTATTACATGATTACCACAAATATTGATGTGACTGATGGATTACCAAATGGCGCGGTTGAAAAGCTAGTTCATGTAGAAACAAATGATGAAGGATTAGTTAAGGCAATATGGCTCGTGTTTCCAATTTTTCCTCATATAGGGGGGAAATTAAGTCGCAAAAAGACAATTTCGCCTTGTCTCTACAAAATAACAGAATAATATTGACGACAAAATCAAATACAACGATTGATGCAGTGTTTTCGAGATTCTTAAATGATATTGAGTGTAAAACCTACATTTCTTATTTTAGTTACCACAAGCGTTTGATAACAAAAGTATGTACTGAAACACCTATAAGCATAATGTAAATAGACTAATAATAATACTTTTCTACAAATGTATACAATAATTTTTTTTAGTATTATGTACTGAAAATTAAAATGTTTTTTATACTTATGCATTTTCCATCCTAATTATTTTTTAATACAGTTTGAAATAATAATGACTAATAAATTTGTTAATTCTATATAAGATTACTTTAAAATAAAATTTAATTATGCAATTGAATACATATAAGCCGAAGAAATTAACTTCTACCTCGTGTTCACACTGATACACTAGCATATTTTTTATTTTTTATTTATTTATTTTGGTCAACTACATGTACTGTCTTTGAATACGTTTTCGAACAGTGCAATGCTCAACAGTTGTTTCGCGTGAGGCCAAAAGTGACGGGAAAACCCAAGGTCAGGGATATTTGGGGAATTTCAGTTGTGTGATTTGGTAAACATCTGCCTGTAGTAGAAACATGAAGAAACCTGGATGACATGCGATGCAGAAGACTGAGAATTTCAAATGCTAAACGATGACGAGATTGTGACTTCGGTGTAAGAAGAATCAGACCATGTCGACGATGAAACGGAGGAATACGAGGACAACAACAACAACGAGAGTAACAAGTATCCATCAAATGCTGACGCATTTTCTGCGTTAGAGACAACTATGGAGTGGTACGAACAACTATCAGAGTGCTGTCCTACTCAACTACTGTTGCTCAAGAGAATCAGAGACTTTGCAGCGAAAAAATAAAGTTTACAATGGTACAGCGAAAAATAAGTGATTATTTTCCACAATAAAGGTAAAATTGTGACATTTTGCACCTATTTTGCTTTTATTCACGCGCGTTTCTTGCATGTGATGACTTTCAGTATCTGTATAGTGTCCGGTTTTATATACTGCATGGATCGCCTTCGGTTTTCGGTTATCCGAAGGTGTCCGGTTCCAATTGATTCGGATAAACGACGTTCTACTGTATGCGATTGTAATAGATACCAAAAGCATAGTGAACTTTTTATTTTAATAAACTATCTCGAAAAGAGGATTTAATTAAATTTCAATACCTTTACTGAAGAATTCTAATTTTTTCCCCTCCTTACAGTTGACTCGGCTACTGGCAGTAAGTTTTTTTTATATATATATATTTAACAAGTACAATGATATTAATAAAAATTGAAGCAATTATAAGAATTCATTCGCAAAACCTCTTTATTTTCAAGTATTGTCAATATTTCAAAAAATTCATGGGCAGTTTTAAGTTTTTACTAAATCGAATAACATAAAACTTAACATGAGCTAAACTTAATATGAGTACAACGTACGAACTCCCTAGACCCCCTTAACCTTATTCCCCATCTGGGCACATTTGACGAACAGGGGCGGGGGCAGTTAAAAAAATATATAACGATTCTTCATTTTATCGCAATCATAAGCATCAGGAAAAATATCCATTTAATGCGATCGGTCATCCACGGGTGAAAACGGTTGATATTGATATAGTATAGAGCGGACAGTCTTGGTTTTTACCCAATTAACTCTTTAGAAAACATATGATTTTTTAAAAATAGTAAAAAAAAAATCTAATTTTCTAAATAAGGAAAATTGAACAAGAAGCTCAGTGACTGAGATCGCGCTTCCCCGTGACAGGCCCTGAGTTCAAACTCTAGACTGGACTAAACCTTTCATCTCTTCCGTGGGTTGATAAAAGAGTACGAAGCTAATTTGGGAACTCATGTCAGATTAACCTCCTGACCGGAACATTTGCTCATGTACTTAGTGCTGAAGGTCACGAAAACTGTTAGGGCTTTGGCCCTCATGGGCTGTTACACCGCTGAGTTTAGTTTAGATTAGAAAATTGAATATAAAAATAAGTGTGATTTAAAATATACTAGCTCTAATAACATAAATTAGTCGGGTACACACACTGGATATGTAAAATGCGAAATAATAAATTTTTCATGTAATAAAAAGAAAATGCTCTTTTTAGTGTGTTTAAAACACTCCAAAATATCACGGGTACAAGAAGTGGAAGGCGAAATTTTCCCTCGTGAAAAAAGAAGAAACTAGTTCACTGCGAACGCGATTTAGATAGTTAAATTTTATACAGTGTTTGTTTTTAAAAAAACTTATATTTTAAGGGGTAAAAAAATATATTTTATCAATTTTTATGATGATTAGCTCATAGAGGAGTTTTTATTATATTGTTGCTTTGACACAATACTTTTATCTTTTCCATGAGTTATTTCTAATATTTGCACATTTCTTTTCCTTTTTTCCTAGTTGCGAAAAATGGACGTAAGTAAAATTTTTAGTAAATTCCTGTTCTAGCAAGACCTGATACAATTTCAACACTAGAATGTCCCATTCTCCTTTCTTTGCAGGGAATTTGGAAATTTTTCATGATTTTTAATTATTTTCCATGGTAATTACACAGTAAAAGTTCTGTGGTTCTAGGTTAATTAGTACAAATTTTACAACTAAAAACACCTAGAACGTCCACTGGTGTCATTTCGACACCAAGACAATTTATCATCATAAATAGCTGTCGTTCATCATAACTATTAGTAAAACAAACTTCCCAAAGTACTATCACACATTTATTTAACTTTGAATGCAGTGTTATTGGGTCAACAGCGGAAACAAATCTTATTTTTCTAAAATTGTTGTGTATAAGTGTTTCGTTACATAGCATTTGATTATCTGCTCATAAAAAAAATCCGTTCATGTAGTACCTACATAGTTACATTATTATTATAATATATCCTGAGAGAATCTATATAGTACGATGAATTGTTACTTTTATAATTTTCGTCTGACTAGATATTAATCTATTTCCAATGTTTCATTACAGTTGTGAACTTTTTCAAACGTAAGTAATCACTGAGGAAGGTTAAGTAAATTTACTTTTTTTATCTACTTTCTAAAACTACTACATTAGATTAATATTTAATTTTTCAGTAATAAGTTAAAAGAAAGGAAATTTATAATTTTTCTCACTAATGCTTATTTTTTTTGGAAACAACGCAGTTATGTGCTTAACGATCGTTCAAGTATTATTCAAAAGTAAATTAGGATATTAAATTTATTTTTTAACAGTATAAGTTCATCCACTTTTCAAAACTTGCCACACAAGAGCATCTCTATACTTCTCCGCAATGAACATACCCAAAACTTTTTCCCTGACGATTATTAAAAGTTTTACACTGTAAAGTGCATCTAGACGATGTTTTTCATCTACATTCCCTCTTTTGTCTGTTAGAAAGCTGATATTCGAAATACGATGGGACAATATAACGTCTCGAACCGTTTTCTATAAACTGATGGGTCAGTTGAAGGATGCTTAAGGCTTCCGTGAGTTCATCAGCGTAATTTTGTGAGCGTAATTTTGTTCCTGTGTCTTTCTCTTCCATCCTAGACAGCAACAACAGGCATTCGAAGTTTTTACTCCAAGATCTGAAAATATATCTGAAGGATCTGAAAGCATAGGAAACGAATCATTAAAAAGCGGCAGGAAGATATTGCTGCGTAGATCGGGACTCGAGGATTTTATGCTATCAGACTCAAAGAACAAAACAGTTTTTCAGTAGCGATTTAAATTTTTTGATGAAAAACAATCCTTAAAATACAGGATAAAGTATCCAAATTCGCTTAATAAATCTCAAAAGGTCTTCAAACCTTCTATGGCGCTCATACACAACTATCAGGGTCTAAAATACAAGTATGTTTAAAGATTATTCGCAAGCACTCGCTCGTCCTACTCAACAGACTAAGTTATCACTCATCGCTGGTTGATTCTTCACAGTCAAATCAATATCACTGTGTAAGGGTCCCAAAAAGACTCAGTTTCGACGAGTGACTCCCTATTTATAGGCATCATAGATTTTTCTCGAAACATTTGCTTACGTCACAGATCGTGTTATTAGAAGATTTCTTCATTTATCCTTATGATTACGAGCTCGCCAGACATGGATCTATAGCCAAGTTTCCACAGAATTGCCATTGTAATATAAGAGATGGCGTTGCTTGCGAATATTACAATTTTAAAATAAAATAAATGCAACATAAAGTAATATAAACGTATTACACATCCAGATATAAATCATTTACACTATTTTAAGAATTCTTTACACAAAATTCGCAGCAACATTTTCAGATATTGGAGGAAAGTCTATTTTTGAGGAGAAAAGAAGCCACAATATTACGTCCACGAATTCAAAATGGGTGGTCCCTGTATTCAATCCAAAGTCAAATTTTCTTTTTAAGGGTCGGAGACGCCTACTTATCAGAGACCAAACGGAGAGAAGTAGGTTGCCGGCCAGGAAAATGTCGCACAAAAACGTGTGGTAATATCCTGTTGATATTTAAGTGCAGGGGCCCGCGAAAGAAAGGTCTGGGCGTGCATCTGTGTGGTCTCGGATGACCAAAGTAATCTGATTGTCAAATGAAACGGCACTTTATACCAAAACTGTTGGTAGTTGGGTGACAGTCAGGTGAATCGGCGTTGTTAACATCTCCAGACACGTCTTCGTTGGGTTTCGGCAATGCATTCATTGCTGAAAACAATTCTGCTTCCAGTTTGAATATGCATGGCAACGTACCTGGCAATCTGCAAGGATAGGGCTCAGTGGCTTCAACCCCCGTTCGGTGAGTCGTCCATTGATGAGCATTGGGTTCGCGGTGACGAGCTGTAAACTACGATCTCGGTGTAACGAACTCTAGACCCCTTCTGAAACTCTAGGTGGTACCAAGAACTGTTTCAAAGTACTGCACCTGCGCGAGTACCACGCCAGACAGATTTTATTACATAGATATGTAGAATTAAAAGCGTGAAGCAGAGTACATGTAATTTTCTATCCTCAAACAATTTAATTTCTCCAGCAATGACATTAGATGATTTACTAAATAGCTGTAAATTTATCTTTAGAGTTACCTTTCAGATTTTTTCGTAATTCCATAAATATCCATAATTCTGAAGATGTTTGTCAAAAAAAGTCCATTACGAATTTATTAACTTCTATCCACTCAAAAATCAAAACTCCTCTCATCTCCATTCATCCGAATAGACAAGTTTGTTAAGTAGTGCTACTAAGAACTGTACCGCGTGCCATAGGTTACCGACCCCTGTCTTAGGCTATAAAAGCATTAAATATTATGTGTGTTCTCTTATGAAATGAATGCGTTTTATTAATGCAGTTTCTTATTTCTATTTTTTAGTAATACTTACAATTTGAAAGATTCACGTTTTATATTGACTCTTTTTTTTAGTGCAAGGACGTAAGTATAATCAATATAATCAATATACTTTCAATAGTAAAATATTCATTCGATTCTCGTGATTTCAGTTTCACGAGTAATGCCTTATAGACGGGATTTTTTTTTTTTTTTTTATTTCATGTTCTTTTTTACAAGTGTAGGTTTTCAATTTATAGTACCCAAAGCCCTCGTGTAGCTGAACAGTGCGACGTTAATATTCAATCAATCAATTTATAGTATGAAATAATTAGAAGGGAAGCAGACGAGTGGAGGCAGTATCTCGAGGATGAAGTTAGTTTCACTCGACTACGCCTTAAGGTATCCCACTACGTTCGGAACCATGATTTTGCAAAAGCGTATAAATGGATACTATTTATTATATTTAGTGTCACTTAGATTAGAAAATGTATATAAAATTGTTTTAAGAATAGTATTACAATAAAAAATTATTTAAGTACACTATTTTGACAATAAATGAACTTAGAGGGACCCATTTTCAAAATGTTCTCCTTTTGTGAAAAATGCTTCTTTTATAATAATATTTTGCCTGTATATAGCTCAGACCCTCTGTGCAGAAGCTCAACTAGAATTTTTTAAATATATAACTTAGAAGAGGTTTTATCCATGTTTTGCGACAACAGAGGGGAGAAATTTTAAGAAAAAAAACGCCGATATAATTATTTCAATGGGTGGTAACTCTGAAAATAATGTTTTTCAAAAATCATAGTTCAGACTCTCCGGAGAAGTCTTTACTTTATATAAGCAAAATATTATTAATTTAGAAGCAATCTTTTATAAAAAGAAAACATTTTGTAAAAAGGTTATTCTAAGTTAATTTTTTGCCAAAATATTGTATTTAAATCATTCTTTTTTGTCAAAATGTCCTTAAATACAATCCGCAGTCCCATTGGAAATAAATTTTTAAAAAATAAAACCTTATTCTTGTTTATCCTATTGCATCAATACACTTATAAATCTGGGAAAATTTTGCGGCATCACCCAAATACTCCTGTCTATATACTGCCCTGTGTATCATTTTACGCGTGTAAGCGTATTCCTCTTTCCATTGAAAGCAACTGGTAATACAACCAAACTTTAGGATTCCCATGCTTTTACAAGCATGCGTGGTTTGGTTTCAGTGAAACCCTACGATGTTGGATCCTAGCACAGCTCCCTTATTTGGCAATATTTACGATTTGGCGGCCCTGCTAAATAAAGGAAAATTGTCTCCCTGCCCGGACCGAAATTTTGTAGTTTTCAGGATTCAGACAGAGGTAATTTTTTCCAATGGTTGTGTAAGAGATTTTTCTAGAAAGCTAAAAATGAAAAAAAGCCGATTTTTTTTATGAAAGAACTGTGGAAAGAATGTTTGTGAGAGAGAAAGCGAATGCATTAATTAACTCAATGTGGACGATGCTTTTTCTCATATTTGTATTTCAAAAGCAACAGTTTTTTTTTCTGTTTTCTTCTTGAAGCCATTTTGGAAACCACGTTTTTCTTTTAAAAAACTCGACAAATGGATATTCTTTTTCTATTGAACGAAAGGAGTAAGAAAGAAATGATTGTTTTGTGTATGAGTGAAATATTGATAATATTTCGGCATGTATATCCGAATTATGAAAATAATACAAGTTTGAGAAAAACAAAGATAGTAATTTCATCAGCCTAAAGTAAGCATTTCGGATGTTTTTCCCCTCTGTTGCATTTTAGAAGCGACGTTTTTCGTCTCTTGACGCCATTTCGAAAATGGGGGGAAAGGGGCGACATTTGGCGAAAACCTTTTATCTCCCCATACACCAGGGAGCAGTGCTGGGATATTACCCTCAATAATCAAGTTCTTATTACCTGAAGAGAAAATGATTCTGCTCAAGATGCATTTTTTAAAACCTAACCCCTCAAAAATCCTTAATGAATCTCCCAATGAATTGAAAACAGGTGCTCAGACAAATGTTGCTTCCATTGACAAAGTATTTTTCATTTATATGCAGAAAAACAAATGCAAGGGGTTAGAGATTTTTAAAAGAAAGTTGTTCCCAAGAAACTTTTTTTAAAAAAAAATTACGCCCCCCAACATCCTCTTGGCGTCTTGCAGTCCAATATGAAGCAGATGTCGCTCGAGCGGGGAGGAGAGCTCCATAGTTGTCTTGCGACAAGTGGATAAATAGAGCGGATAGATGCTCCTCAGTCATTGACCCGGATTGACAGAGAGGTCCAATCTTAAACAGATGGACTTGCAAGTAATGCCACCCCTAGGTAGGGCAGAAAACCTGATTGATTGCACTCGAAGAAAGATTTGCCAACAGCCATGTCTGTAAGAGTGGAAATTTTCTTCTGTCGAAATTTGTCTCTGAGAAGTCGCTAAAGAGGCATTGGTTGGATGCAGCGTCGAAGCCTCTTTGAACAACTTGTCGGCTTGCTCATTTCCATGAATGCCGCAATGAGATGGGATCCACCGGAGAACAACCTCTCTTCCGGTACAAAGAAATGAGTTAATAAGTTGTTTGCACTTGAACTCAAGTTTTGATGGGAATAGATTGTAGCCAGATACGGTCTTAACACTAGATTGCCCAAGGAAGTCATTTTGACTGCTTTTTAATTTCAATTAGAAAAAATTCCATATATAATGCACAATTTCTTAGAATTTTTTGAATATATTTTTCTTCCAAATGAAGTAAATTTTATTTATTGTTAATATTTACTAATAACTTGTTATACGACTGTAAACAAGTTGAAAGTACTTTACTTTAACAAGTTACTTTAGTATAAAAATATTAAAAATTACTTTTAAACAAATTTCATTCCACATTAATTATTCTTTGACAATGCAGTCATTTTGACTGCTTTTGGGCAATATACTAAATTTCAGTCTTTCTAGTGTTAATTGCAGCCATGAATATTACAATATTTTGGCCAGAAGTTGCACTAACGGCTCTAAAAGCCATAAATATTGCATAAATCTCACCATCTAAGTTGTTTGACTAGGCACTAAGAGGTTCTTCAAGATTAAAAGAGTTGGAGAGAGCAGCAGCTCCAACCATACCAAAGGAAGCCGCGGAAAAACCATCAGTAAATACGTGTACCAATCTTGATCTGGATATCTTTCATGAATAGTAGCCAGAGCTGTATACCTTAACTCAGCCAGGAGGGAATTATGCTCATGAACAGGAAAGACAAAATCCAGATTAGAGCAGAAGCATGTCTCAAATGACCCGGAAAGGTAGTCGGCTTAAGAAATTGAATTCAGGATGGCTTGCCCGTTCGTTTTCTTTCTTGCAAACGAAGAACCCTGAATTTTCGATGATCATGAAATCGATTCAAATCTCCAAAGAAATGGAAGTGTACAGTGATTTCCATTACACAACAGATCAAGGACTTGTCAAACATTGAAGGAAGAAAATTTAAGAGATTTTTTTTACAGAGAACACAAAAATATCAAGCGAAATTTTCAAAAAAATCTTTTATAAAAAATTATTAGAGAAAAAAATAAGTTAAAATGATTAAATGATAATGGCGCTGTGTTATACTTTCCAAGAATTAAAATTTATTTATTTTTTTATTCAAATTGTCATTTTGCCCCAGTAATAGAGTAAGAAATAAGAATTTGTCCAACTAGATGTGCAAAGAAAAAGGTAATTTAGCTCAGCAATAATTTTTTATAAAATGATCCAACATTAACATTGTCTTCCTTAAAATAAGTTCCACAAAGAATAAGGCTTTTAATTTTCATGTTGCTTAAAGAATATGGAATCAAATATTTAAATTTTGATAAATCCCGAAAAGGAGTTGTTCCAGAATCCTGCACTTACAGTGTGTGTGTGCGTGTTTAAATCCAGTCAGTCAAATAGTATTTGTTCTTAAGGAAAGATTCAGTTTTTATTCTTACGAAAATGTTTTACTTGACTCTTAACGAGAGGTTTAATTAAGGAGAGATAAGAAACAAAATGCATACATTAAATGTCCTACAAAAGAAAAGATGTTTAAATTCTGAAATCACGAATGGAAAACAAAAAATTAATTTGTGAAAAAAATTCATTGAGACCAAAATGGACCTTTCCTAAAGCTATAATTTCTTAGAGTAGGGTTTAACTTGCTTTATAGGATCCTTTATAAAAACGGGTTAAGACATTATTTGGCTTTGAATATACCAGGAAATAAGTATTTTTGTATATATATATAATTGGTATTCTTTAATTCAAAACCCAAATTGAAAAATGATGTAGTTTTTAAAAGAGGGAAATTATACAATAGCTAAATAATAATAATAATTTCTGTCATTAATAAAAACATTGACAGAGAGTGAATGAGACTTTAAAGTTTGAAAGTGAATAAAAAAGAAAAATGATTGAGGTAAATCACAAAAGAAATCAATTAAAATGAATCATTTTCAGCAAAAAAACTCAAAATGTACTTTGAATTTGCTAGAATTTATACATTTCCTTTTATAACTAACGTTATTTTACGTCATTTGCAGCTCATCCCATATTAGGTAAGTTTTCTCTCAGATTTGAACAATACTAACTCTATTTTTTACACGGTGCAACCGCGTAACAAACCTGTATTTTTCGAAAAATCTTTCAAAGAAATGCGAAGAAAAAAGGGAAATGTGTTTCAAGTCATCTGAAAAGCTGTGTCAGACAAAATACAAACCTTTACTCAAGTACAAAAATTTTTAAAAAAAACTTTATTTTTATATATGTATACTAATATGCAGAACATACATTTTTACGTAAAAGCAATAACATTAAATTCCTTCATGTTTCAGTTAATAAATAAAACAAAATAAGGAACTCAATGGGCTCAATTCATGAAGTCACATGATAAAAATAAACACCTGTTTCCCATTGAATTCAAAACAAACATTAAACTAATTGTACTTGCTGTTCTATTTTTGTAAAACTCAGATAAAATTTCAAATTTGATATTTGGGTAAAGATGTTTAAATGTATTTTATATTTATACTTTTAAATAAAATGCATTTTGTATACATACTTATACTTTTTAAGAGAAACTTTCTGCAAAAAGCAAAACTTGGCAACACCGGAGCGCGTGAACTGATTAGCTAGAAACACTAAATAGTTATTATCGTGTGACTATGACGTCGCATGAGATTTTGAATTGATTGGCTAGAATCACGGGGCTTTCACTATCATGTGACTATGACATCACATGAATTGAGCCCATTACATATTGCAATAAGAAAGGATAAAAACTTGAAATTAAAATAATATAAATTATTGATCGCTACTTGACGATAATCCTTTTCGTTGGGCTGCATATTAGCCTTTGCAAGTCCCCAAGAGGGGCGACATTTCATTGTTGGCTCCATCTAGTGGCAGCTTTTGCTACCATATTGTGACGTTTGAATTGATTCAATTCAAACTCTCGTTTGATGCTAAATATCTTTGAAGAATTCCTAAAAGTCGGTAGATTAGAGCCTTAATAAACTGTCAAAGTTAAATCTTGTTGAATGGGGGAATTAGTAGAATATTTCGTATAAAGTCTGAAGGTAAGTCTCCAAGTAAACTAATTCAACTGCGGTGCAGAAAATTGATTGCATTCGATGTAAATACAAAAATTCTACAGTTCAAAGTCAAAGTTACTATTTATACAATACATTCATTTTCAAAAGTCACTAAAACATGTACAACTCTAATTCCTTTGCTGGTAATTATAACTAATTTTTTTAAAAAATTCAGTACGCTAAATTTATATATATAATTTATTTCTTTTTTATTTAAATTGTTTTATAATTCATTTGGAAGTAATTATTTTATTTCCTTTCCAAGGTATTCCACTGGGAAGTAAGTAATATTTCCTTCATCTTTTATATTTCCACTAAGCTACAAGATGATAATGGCCAAACTGAATGAAATAATTTTAAAATAATTAAAAATTAAATTTTTCAGTTAGGGCAAAAAAAACTGCAAATTCAATTTTCAGAGCAAACAGTAACTTGTCAAAAAGAATGTTCCAAACGTTGGCCCAATATATTATCAAATTAAAAATAATCTGAAAATTTGAAAAAAGCGTTACGAAAAAAATTGGTTTCCGGGTATTAAATAAAACAGCAAAATAAATGGATCACAGTATAAATGCGTTATTTATGCAATGCAATTATATTTTTTTTAAAAAAATTGAATAAAAAGAGAGTCACAGTTGCATTATTTAAGTGAGAACTATAGTATATCTTTTACTTTAGATGTTCAATTTTATGACTTTAAATTCATTTACTGTACATATATGTATTACATTTTTAACGTAATATTTCAGCAACGATTTTCTGAAATTGCATTTTGTGATATTGTATATAATATATTTTTCCATTGATAAAAATAATTCAAGTAAGAAATGATATCATTGTTGCCACTCCTAATATATTCGATATTTCCTGTTTGAAAAAATTTATTATTTTACTTTGCGTTTGTTTATTCACTTTGAATCTGGCAACAGAATTTTAATTGAGTTAGCTTATGGAATATTCTTGATGTAGTTGCGGTTTTCTTTAAGAAAAGAACTGTATAATATTTTATCTTTCCGGAGCATGTGCTCATACAATAGTTCTTTCATGTAAATAATCTCATTAATCCTTTATTGTAAAAAGCTTTATTTATTCTGCGTGTCCAAATAAAAATAAAAGGAATATTGAAATTATAATTGCGATTATTTAAAATTTAAAAAATCTACCTTAAATATTTAAATTTTTTTAGACATCTTAGACACATTAACAAAATTTACATAAGAAATTTTGTTCGTTACTGGCTAATAGAAATTTAAACCTATGATAATATGAAGTGTTAGGATGATTGTGGAGAACTTTTTGCAAAAACCTTCAAATAAATTTAATTCTGCCGAGTTAAAAACATTGCATTTTTTGAAAAAATTAAGTCAGAAGTAAAATATTTTGTATGAAAAATACGTTATATTTTTCAAAAACTAATTGCAATTGCTTTCTAAAAATCTGTAAGTTATTAGATTTCTAAATTCATAATGACTAAAATGTATAATTGACCTCGAGAGTTTTAAAAATATACATTTCCTCTTTTGCGATTACCTCAATTTATACATTTTTATTCAAGAATATATAGTATAATTTTGTAAAAGGTAAAAAGTAAAATGAAAGGTATTATTTCTTAGTTTTTTGCGAACTTTAACTCAAAACTTACAACAAAAAATACTTTTTTTTATATTTTTTTAAAATAGGATCGAGTTTTAATTATAATTAAGTTTTCTCTTGAGAATTGAATTTTAAAATCATTATAATTGTTATTTTAATAAGTAAATTTTTATAGAATACTAATAATATACTAATTTTTTCTGTTTTTTTTAATAATAAATTTATCATTTTTAGTTGTTGGCATTGCTGGAGGTAAGCTGAAAATATTATTTAAATGAAACCTCTTAAGATTTATGAGAACTTCTCGCAAACTTACAAAATTTATAATCTCTCTTTCTCTCTCCCTCTTTTCATATCATATTGAGAGGGGAAAATCATTAGTAAAGTTCATAGGTTTCCTAAGTGATTCCAATCATGTTTCTTTGATTCATGAAAAACAGATCCGGATTAGGACTTATGAATTACAAAGACCACTAAATTCTGCTTTACACCAAAGAACTGCTTTTTAATATTGTGACATATACAGGTTGCTGATGGCCATGGGTGGTTAGAGCAGAGGTTCCCAAACTTTTTTGTCTCATAGACCCCTTGCCATGTTTTTCGGTATGGGGTAGACCCTGCTTAATTAATATTAACTTTTTGCAAATTTATCAACTTAAATGTCTTTTTGACACAGCTAGTACTACTACTACTACTTTAAAAGAATCAAATTTATTATTAATGAAGTATAGAGTTAAAAGTTTAAAAAGCATATGTTAATTAATTAAATTAAAAGTTAATTAATATATAAAACAACTGTGTTAAGTAAAATAACCAAACAACACACAATTGATTTTAATGGGAGGGATGGATATGGCGCAACACAATAACAAATTTTCAACATTTAGTATCAATCTTGTCAGGTTTAATCTTAAATCTCCTCTGTTAGAAATGTCCAGTTTTTTTTTTTTTTTTTTTTTTTTTTTTTTTGGAGATTGGCAATTGCGCTGGAATTCCTTCTTTCTAGGAAAAATAATTAAAAACTTCCCTCACGATATTCTATAATTCGGGACAAATAGCATGTTTGCCTTTTTAAAGCCAAAATTGCTGCCATCCGTTTCTAAGCTTTAAAATTTTTGGTGTATATCACGATCAGTTCCTGTTCTCATGTGACATTTTTTTTCAATATAACCCAATAAATTCATTGCCTGCTGTGGTATTACCATAGCCAAAGCATTCTCAAACCTGCTTTAAAAATTTGAATAAAAGGCAGTTAAATGCTAAATATAGGTTAAAACGTGCTGACAGATTGTCTGGGTTAATTTGTGAAAATTCCGGAACTCTAATATTATATTATTTAGTTTAACTCTGGAAAAAAACGCTGAAATGATTCCTGTTTTAAAAAAATTTATGCTGTTACCTTGTACGGGCAAATTAATCTCATTAAATTTAGTAAATAAATCTGATAAATAATTAAAATTTGGTTGTCACTTGATTAAATTTTCTTTTAAAATTAGTCACGATCCAGTTTAATGAGAGCCAATATCACATAGACCCCCACTTACACCTCACTGACCCCAAACTATTTTTGCTGACGTGGACCCCTTGCAGGACGTCATAGACCCTGGGGTCTATATAGACCACTTCGGGAATCACTGGGTTAGAGCATCAGACCGGAAGGCTTGGGTTCGGTGCCACCAAATACCCTCCGAGTACACACGGAGTACGTGCTCGTTAAATCAGTGGGTCCGAAAGTATTGCAAGCCGTCGCAGCAAAAACCACGATTGCAGGGTGCTGGAAATGGAGACTCTCCCCTACAGTTATATGCCTAAATTGTGGAGGTCGTAAAGAAGTCCAACCTCTGTCTCAGGACACAACAACAACAACCGGTTGCTGATACTGTTATAAAACACGAATCGCCGCTTTTAGTTTCATTTTCTTTTTATAATACAGATACTATTAGCTATATTTTTTTTTCATTTTGTTACAATGATGATAATCTGGAATTTGCCTATGAAAGAAAGACCTTTTTATTCCACAGAAGGAAATTTAACTACAACCACCCTTTTGAACCAATGGTCACACCATACAGATAGAAGTAGACACCAAGAACCACTGGAGGCGTAATGTTATCAGTATAATGTTAGACTCCTGTGACCAAGGATTTAGGATTCTGATTACAGAAGCCTTCCTTTTTATTTACTATTGGATAGACTGTGACTTATTTCTTTGTCGGGGTGTTAACGGCAGATTAATCTTAGCCAGAATCCCCTTCATGACCATTCATAATATTGTCTGGGTTCACGTTGGCGACATCTCGCTCAAGAAATCGCCAAACCCTGGTCACTCTAAAGGATCTCATATCTTAGAATTTATGTACAGGGTGGTCCCGAATTCTTGGTACAAGCTTTAAGAGTAGGTACAAGACATTGTAACAACTATTTATTGTATAGGAATGTATGGGCGCAAGTGACGCGGTGAGGCGCAGACACAAAAAATAAGAGCCGAAAGGAAAGACAAAGTGCTTATTGAAAGCGTAGTTGATAAGTGAAATGTTCACAATAACTCTTCAGCACATGACCTATAAAGTCCAGCTGCAGCACACATTGCTGTACCACCCACTGGCAGTCGGTAAAGATAATCTGCCAGATTCAAAGCTTTTACTCGCTGAAAATGGAAGAGGTGTAAGCGATTTCCGTTTAACACTTTACAAATGGTCTGATGACTCACACTTAGTGATGAGCAACAGCTCTTGTACTTGACTCTGGTCTATCAGCCACAACGGTCAAGAGGCTTTCTTTCAGACTTCGGATGCGGACAACTCTTCGTCGACCAGCATCGTGTCTGGTTACGTAGAACGAACGCCTTTCACGAAGTTGACGATGTAACCGCTGAAAATTCTGTTGTTCGGCACTCGTCGATCAGGAAATATTGTGCATGATACATTCTTAGCTCAGCTCTGCCGGTACCATTTTCACGACCGTACGAGTAATGCATGCCTGCATTTTCGGCATACGTAAAGTCTCCCATTGTAGACGTCAGCGCAATTGAGAATGGCGTTTTTCCCTACTGAGATACATCATGTTGAATGGTGTCTAGATATCTACTGCCCCCTACCGGCAACTCAACCAACCAATAACTACATTTCTCTTTTATTTCTCTTGTTTGCGCCTCATCGAGTCCCCATACATTCCTATACAATAATTGATTGTTACAATCTTCTGAAAGTTTGCACCATGAATTCAGGACCACCCTGTATATGCGTATTTTTTGTATTCAATATCCTTATTTGCTATTTTCATACTCAACGAATTACCTTTATTTGAATCCAAGTTTGTGCTTCTTTTTTTATTTCAGCTGTCTTATTTCTTATTTTTGCCTTTTTTATTGCCATCTTCCATTTGCTTTTGACCCAATTTTTTCCCAGTCATCTTCGTTGACTTTGCTTATTGTACTATATAATTATCTATTTTTATAAATATAATTTGGATTCTTCCTTTTTTTACGCGTTATGTTACAATTACTATAATTAGTATAATCGCAAAAATTAGTTTTTGAGTTGTGCATTAAGTACAAAACTTCATTCCCAGAATACATAGTCTAATATATTTCTGTGCAAATTTATTTATGCTTTTTTTATCATTATGTAGCTTCTATTTCTCTATTGTGGTTCAACTTATCAGATTAATTTTGTATAACTTATGTTTCTATATGTGATAATTAAGATTTTTTATGAGCTATAACTGTCCATTTTACTGTATTTTTCTTTCTATCCGTATCTTCCAATGCATTATCTGTTTCAGTTCTAATTTGTTCATTTTTAGCGATGACGTTAAAACCCAAAATAGTGCCAAAGCAGGATTCTGACTTGGTTGCCACATGAGACGAGAAAGTCTTGAAATCATTGTTGCTGCTGTAAGCTAGTTTTGTAAAATGAGAAGAGAGGACATCGTGCATTTTCTACGTTATTCTGATAATAATTCCATTTTGCAGTTGAAAAAAATGAATTGTTTTTGTCCGGAACACTATGCAGAATTTCTTTTTTCTAATAAAATTTTCAGTTAAAAAAACCACAAGATTGAAATTTCAAGGAAAAACCAAAATTTCGTGCTCTTACGGCTGAAATTGTAATTGCCCCTTGGAAACCAAAGAATTTTTTCTGCAAGAGGAAATTAAAAGTTCTGTACATTTCTTGGGTCAAGGGATTGATTGGTGGTGGGATCCAATGTCCTTGGGGGGAAATAATAAAAAATTCTGCGATCACTATCCCTGGGCAGAGGGGGGAAATATTTTCCTGATAAACGTCCATGCAGTGAAATCAAATGGCGTCCAAAATGGCTCTTATTATGTCGATAAACTTTGCCGACTAGAACAGTTGATAGTCCGTGAGGTTTAGGTCTATGTTGTAGAGTTTAGCCAATATAGAAGGACAATTCAAAATATGGTTAGGAGAAAGTTGAATGCCGGAGTGTGAGGAAAAGTATTATAACTTCTTTGACCATTGGGGGATATTTTCATCCCTTTCAAGTACCTCGTACGTAGTCAGCCTAAGGAGATTGAAACGTTATGTTGTTTTGTGCGTACAAGTGTTTGTGCAAATGTTTCTTAACTGGATGGGAGATGAATTGACGCGTGGCTATTGCATCAGCATCAGTAACGGTAAGGCTATTAGAAAATTGAGGGGAATTTCGGCCTCCTTGGCAAGGTTATCAGCCTGCTCATTCCCGAAAATGTTTACGTGGGGATGTATCTATTGCAAAGTGTTAGTTTTGTAATAATAATAAGAAATAAAACAGTAAGAAGATATTACGGATCTATACAAGATTGCTATTGGAATTTAATTCTATTGACTAATATGTAGCCATTAATACTATATAAAATTTTGTTTTGTTTCAAGTTAAATGAAATTTATATCCACGCGTGAATAATTTGAAACGTAACTAAATGAAGTCATTAAATATTTTCCATACAACCAACATTCTAGGAGAGACATTTCATAATATTATTTCAAAATTACAGAGTTAATCAGTGACGAAATGTAAATGAATTCAATTTGCAACAGAAAAATTGTATTTAAAAAGACTTATCTATTTTTATAAAATATTTACTTTTTACATGATTGTGTATGTGTATGGTTTACTTTGGATTAAAGTATGATACATAAAGATTAATTTTGTGAAATGCCTATTATTTTTTGTTTGATTTCCTTGCTGAGTAGTTCGTTTAACTTACTTTTTTTTTATTTTGTATTACAGAGGCTGGTAAAGCTGGTATGATTTTTCTTTTTTTTTTACATTTAGTGCTTTAAGTAATTTTTGCATCAATGTAGAAAACATCATTATTAATTTCATAGAATTCCATTGAAGTACTTAAGAAAACTCTAAACTCATTTTATACAAATACTTTCTTTTAATTTATTTTACATGCAATTTTAATTTTATGCGTACACGGCTGTTCGTGAATATCACAAAGAATTTATGCCAAATAAATTAATAAATGAATGGGAATGCAAAACATATTAGGATATGCAACTGATTGGAACAGCAAAACAATCTTTCATATGTGAGCCAAAAAAAGTGTCTCTAAACGTCCAAGTATATAAAAAGCATAGTATCGATACATTGAAATGTGCAGATCGACGCTTAGCTATTGTGAGCTCGGCAGAAACGCAGCTTACTAACGGTGTGGAGGAAGATTACTTGGGACCTTTGGATCTGTAACTCAGTACGTTAGCCTCCATGCCACGAGGATCACCGTAGTACGGAGGTCGTTACTGGCTTACATAGACACCACCGCCACACACTCCCCTGCCTGTGAGTCAGCGAACAGGTGAACAACGATACCATAGTTATGACGAGCGTCTTGCTGTTGCATTATACTGATTTGACGGTTTTGCTGTACTGCGTCAGGTGATCTGTGGTGGTGTACAGATGGGGTCACATCTGCTCCACGAAGGTTTGCGTTGTTCTCTTTGTTCGGCTAGGGTCACCAATGAAGAAAGATTAGAACCTGGGACCTTTGGATCCGTAACCCAGTACTTTAGCCTTCATGCCAAGATGATCGCCCTTGTACGGAGGTTGTTACGGGTTTATATAGATACCACCACCACAGGTGTTTAAAGAATAAGCTTTCATTTTGCTAAGTTCTGGGACCCAAACAGTGTTGTGCGAGAGAAAGAAATGGACCATGGAGAACTGGACAAGTGACTTCGATAAGCTGAACAACTCAGCATGCGAATTGAAAAGAACTTTTCTTAGATGAATCCCTCTACAATCTGGACTGAGCGTGTTACACTCTACAGAGATGAATATTTCTGAAGCATTTTATTGGATGAATGCAGAACGTTATGTGGTCTGGGATATTATTAAATATCACACGTGATGTTCCACTTACTTCTACTTGTAGGAAACCCTGAACGAAAAAGTTGTGGAACCTAAAGTTGTGTTAAAATACATGTGTTACTGTATAACTGGGTTGGAGTTCTTTTAATGAAATAATGAACAATATGTTTTTCCCTCAACACGTTGTACTGTCAAATTTCTGATTCTCTACAAGGGGGAAAAATCTGTGGATCATTCAATACCACATTTTCATTCTTTGTTGTTTGTTTGTGTGTTTGTGTGTTTCTTTCTTTCTTTCTTTTTACTAACATCTTATAAGTAATTTTAACCCTCTAACTGGACACTTTCCTAATGAAAACATATTCCGAAAGCGTTTAACTCTTATTTTGCGATTCCCTTCAAAAATGCAACAGACTTTTTTCCTTTCCCCCTTTTAGAACTTGGGAGGTCGAACGGGGAAAATTTTACGACCCAGTTCGGTCCCTTTGAAAGTAAGAACCAAGAGATCAATCGTTTACAGCTAGCTGTTAAGTTGCCTTGGACAATCTTCTTTGAAAGCGTAGATATCCTCTCTTGATCAATCCTCTTTGAAGGATACACAGTCGCAGTAAAATTAAAAACGAAATGAAAGGTAAAAAAAAAAAGAGGAAAAAATGAAATAAATAGTATGTTAGAAGTTGAAAAATAATTATATTTTCTTCAAAGAAAATTTATTTTTCTGTCATTTTTTAAAAATTAAAAAAAATATATATATTTTTTTTTTTTTGGTATTGCGATTTGAACCAGAAAAAAGCATCCTGTATTCATTTTTGAATATGAGAGTAAGAAAACGCGCTCACTTCCCTGTTTTTTAAAAAAGTAATGAGGTAAAAAGAGCAAAGGCCCTATCTCATTTTTAAACAATAACACAATAAATATTACATACGATGATTATATTTATGAAATAAAACCGATCTTTCTCTATATTCAGTTATATTTTTAATTTAAAATAGCATAAAAAAGGATTTCAATACTTTTAATTTATTTTAATTAAAATCATATGAAAGATATTTTTATGTTAACTGAATATTTTTCGGAAAAATTTTAATTTTCCTTCCTAGTGTTCTCTTTTTCGAACTTCTTGTATTAAATAAAAATTCCTTTTCTACATCGGCATTTGTGATGGACATAACACACATTCAGTCAATAATTTTTAATTTTAATGGGGGATATACTTCTTCAAATGCGCATGACAGTACTTCTAACCATATTCTACTCAAATTTAATTTCTTTCTGTTTCTTTTATTACAAGGAAAAATGTCACACATCGATAACTACATTTTCACACAATTCAGTCATTACAAATTCTATTGTGAGAAAAGTTCTCCCTAATTAATTTTGTCTTTCAAAACAGTACACTTAAAACAATTTTGTTCAGTGAAGTTAACCGACAGTTCCACAATGTATTCATACCAAATTTTAAAAACAAATTTAACACTTGGAAATGTATCCTGTATTAAATTTTTCAGTATACACAAATATTTCCTGCTGTAGGAAAGATATAGTATGAGATGTGGTGTGCGGTTGTGAAAGAATGTTTTCGTACGTGTAAACTATTTTTGAAAATTTAAATATCACTGAAGCTGATCATATAACTGCAAATGAGCCTTACTTTAGTGTGTGCAGGTATCAAAGTAAAACACTTTACAATATTAAACAGCCTATGGGTTTATACTCAACATCAAACTATTCGCAAAATGGCTTACAACTTCTATTCAAATTGTAAAGAAACTGAAATATAAATATATCTTACGGCAGTCAAAAATATTCATAATATGTAAGTATCCTATTTCTCCACTTATTTCTGTACATTTTAAAAACTGTAGCTGAATGCAATTTTTTATATTCATAAATGAGGCATAACAGCTCACACAGTCGTAAAAATGTCCTTATCATTTTTAAATATACTACTATAAAACGTATATGGATTGTAAGATCAGTCGTAAAATCCTAAAAGCTTTTAGAGGAGCTAAAAACATGTAATTTTGGATTGATAAAATGTTTAATATAATACACAAATATACATGTTATTAAGCAAATACATTTGAAAAATCAAACTTCCTTCTGAAATAAACGTAATTGAAAGAAAAATGTTTAATTGCGAATGAGTGGAAATACATGTTTATCTAAGGGGTATCCCCAAAGTGAGGTAATCCTCAAACTTAAGACTCAAACTCAGAAGCACAACAATCCATGAGGGCCAGAAACTACTGTGCCCATCATAATACACGTGACCATTGGACGCTGAGGTGCATGAACAGATGTCCCGATTTGGTGGTCTATCTGAAGAGAGACCTTCAGTGTTTATGACCCGAAGCAAGCTTGGTACTCATTTATCGACCCAATGTAGCGGGGATGAAAGGCAGAGTCGACCTTGTGCAGCCCGTTAATAGAACCCCAGACCTGTGGTGTGGAAGCACTATACACTACCACTCAACCCTTTTCGGTGAAAAATAAATATTAATGTTAGAATCTTATATAAATCCCTAATGAATGAGGGAGCCCAAACTTTTTTTTTTCATGTAAACTGTTTAGACCGAAATGGTTAATTATGAACATTTCACAAGTTGCATAAATTAAAATTAACCGTTATAGTTAACATAAATTTTTAAAGGTACAAAAGGTGTATTTCGGCTGCACGAATTAATTTTAAAAGGAATACGGTTACGAAAAAAGTAGTACAAATCTATCTAAAGTAGGGTTGGTTACCTTAGATATTGTCAAACACAACAATGTATTGGAAGCCAATTCCACAATTCGTTGTTATAAAAATGTATGGAAAATTACAAGATTTATTTTTGCATTTGTAATTTATATATATATATATAATTTTTCCTGGGAGCTTTAAAAGCTAGAGCGGCATCCATCAAAACCGCGGTTCTCTCTCTGTTTTTCCAGATCGCCCCTGACTAAGCCGGCTCTGCCATAGTAAGTGAAAATGCCGGATTTTGTTTGTCAAGATCATTTTATAGCAGACTGCATTTTTCATGTATTTTAGATGGTCGTTTTATATTTTCTACATCAATATCTTAATGTCTGAATTTATAATTACATAAAATTCTTGACATTCGCATCAATGACCATGATAATTTTTATTAGTATATGAATGTGTCATCAAACGATTACATGACTAATATTAACACATTATTTTAACCATTTAATTAATATCAAGTATAACATAACGAACACGAATTTTCTAAACTTTAAAATAAATATTTCGAAAACTACTTCAGATATACTCAAAATTTTTTATTCCTATGCTTTAGCTTCTCAGTTTTGCTTCTCTATGTAAGAATTTATTGTAATTGTATATTCATCAATTTTTTTAGTATATTTTTTGCTCTTAGCATGCGGTTTTCAACCGAATTGTATGAAATCTTCGAAATATATTAAATGAATGATTGAATATTAACGTCGCACTGTTCAGCTACACGAGGGCTTTTGGCGACGGACCACGTAATTTTGAACCATGGTCAAGTGACGTGGACGACACCTGAGTTGGCACCCCTCTCTCCTAACTACCCCACCACACCAACGGGATGACGTTTCAGCTCTCGACAGATTTAACGTGCATCGCTGCCCTACACGGCGGGTCTTTAGTGGTACTGGGCTCGAACTCGTGACAAAGCAAGCCACGTTCCGATACCTATAACACTCGGCTACCGCGGCCGAAATATATTAAAAGATACCAAAGAAGCTATATAATAAAATTTGAAATTTTTACTATACTCAAACAATTGCTAAAACTTATGGTAAATAATTTTTTTAACTGCGCGATGCATTTTTTTTTTCGAAATTTCAAATGGAATTTCTAACATAAAATTTCTAGCTTTATAAGGTCGAGATTTCAAAACATATCCAGATTTTAATTACTTATTCAGTTAGCCTTTAAAAAAGATAAATGTTGAGGTATTTTGTATAAATAGATATTTTTGAACAATATATAATTCGAATGTTTTTCAATAGCACGAATTAAAAATTGATTTTTATGTTTATTTATATGCATAAATGTCTACTGTAAATGTTTCCGTATATTTTTGATTACCATTTATTCAAACATTCAAGTTATAAAAAAAAAATGTGTGAAAATCTTCATTCATGTTGTCTTTGATGTAAACTGAAGTTCAAGCACTTAAAATTCAAATATAATTCGGTGTATTTTAACAATATATAACCAGGCACTGTACTTAAACTTCCCTGAACACTTAGGCTTTGAAATCTAAAAAAAAAACTAATAAATCTTAATTAGTTTTTTTTTCATTATTATTTTTATCAAAGTGTAAGAAAATGTTTCAAATGATTTGATGAAGTTTAAATTTATTCATTTTTAGTGGTTGGAAAATTGAAAAGGTTCCAAATTTTAAAGAGTTTGATGTTTTATTAATTTTTTCGGTATCTTATAAAATAATCATGTTTCAAAAACTGAAAGCTTTGAATAAGAAAAATGAAGCGAAAGAATATACTTAAAAAAGATAATTTGTCTAACTATATAAAAATAGCAGATTGCCCTGACACGCTCCAACTTGTTACAGTTTGAAATTAATATGAAACCAAAAGGAATTGTAACATATTTTACTTATGCGTTGGGACTTTTGGAAACTTTTTAAAAATACAAGCTAGCAAAGAAACACTTCTTGGGTTGTAAAGAAATTTCTCCCCGATTTTTTACATTGCCCAGGGTCAAAACACGGGGTTCCCTGCGAGCCATAAAACTCCTGCTGTGTTGCTTCCTCCGTCCCTCATTATCTTTCAAGATGTTAAACCTTAAAAGGGGGAAAGGATTTCAGAAAAGTGCAGCTAATCCGCTTTTGAAAACGTTACTTGAAGGCAGAAAAATCCGTGCAGTCCATTTTCGAAGCCTCTCTAGTAGGGCGGAAAAATCCGTTCTGTTCAGTTGGAGGGTTAAAGGTTTAAATACAGAAAAAAAGTTACAAAATATTTTACCTTTCTCAACTCAAACGGGAAAAGTGTTATGGCGAAACTTAATTCAAAATTCATGCGATTCTTCACCGGATTCGAATTCGACCATCGTGATGTAACACGCATAACTATGACTCTTCTGAATAGCAGGGACGGCTTAAAGCATGGGCCAACTGGGAGGAATCGCCCCGCCCTTGATGGGGCCTCGTTTCGTTCTAGACGATTGTCTGGATAAGACCATGATCCGAATAATTTTAATGGTCAAATATTATTCCCGTGCATATTCTCTGAAAATCAGGGGATTTCCAACTGTATGTCAGCTGGAAAATGTGGTAAGACTGTATTATTACGTGATGACCAATGTCCATGTCTAGGCCTAGACCTAAGACCATAAACAATCATTCAACTCATTAAGTCGAAATGCGATCCCAGGTCGAGCTGATTTGTGCCTGTGTTTGTTATATTGTAAGTCGTGCACATTTATTTGTTTCAAATTACTGTTTTTACGAGTATTTGGTAATGCATGCTATATATTGTCTACTTTGAAAGATCACAGAAAGGGCATATTTGTGTAGGGGCAAAGGGTCTCAAAAAGTCTTAAGATCTCCTGCTGAAAAGGTAACATCCTTATGCATGCAGCAGTATATGCTATAGAGTGCACTGAAAAGTATAATCACAGCAAAGAACTCCTCACTGAAATTATCTTCCGCAGCAGAGGATGTCCAGAGGTACGTGCAAATCCTTTTGCAAGATTGAAGTGCAACAGACCGTCATTCTTTCTCCTCAAGCTCACCAGGTTTTCTTCTTGAAACTAGCCTGAGACTTTTACCGTTATTGTGTAAGTTTTGACCACCTCCTTCTTAAAGAAAAAGCGTGATGAGATAGAATTGAAGTGGTGAGTGAGAGGGGGGTTGTTGACAGAGGACAGGCTGTGAGCTGACTACAATCAAAGCAGTATTCCGTTAGAAATAGGAATCTGCACTGAGGAACAAGAGTGTCTGCACGGAAGACTCATCGGAGATCTAGTTCACTTGCGTCCTTGTTTGCATCGGAGAGATCTTCATCGCGCGAGTCTTCGACACTGAGTAGAGTTCTGAAGTAGATTCGACAAGAATGTGTGCCTCAAACTTCGAAGCCATCCTTACAAAGGTTGGGATGAGGCTGCTATCCCCTCCATTCCATATTTAGGTCACTGGGCCGTCAAACTGATTTCTCGGGCGGGATAATTTCGAAAAGCCACAATTGTTCTTATGTAACACTCAAAAGCGAGGGGCTTCCCTAATTCTTTGAAACTTTTCAAGCAAAAAAAAGTACAAATCCAATAGTCAAAAGCAGCATTCGCACACTACTAGCACTCAATCATTCGCATGCCTTATCAAAATATACTCAAGGTAAAAATTTCTCATTTATTGACTGATTACTTCATGGTGTTGCATTTGAATGGCAGCGGTGAGGGAAGGTATGATTTAACGGCGCAAGAGCCAACTGCGGCAAGGATGACAGCAATTATGTATATGAGAGTCTGGTGTTATGGAATACCATTTATACATTTCTGAAAATAAATTCACTAGTTTTCGATACAAATCTCCAAAACCTTCATGGATATATACTATAAACGGTTATAAGGAATTGTTAAAAGAAATCATAGTTATTGTGTTGTTATAGAAAAATGATAAATGAAGGATCTTATGGAATAAGTGATTTGAACCATTGGAAAACTCATTAAGACTTCGTAAAACGTAGATTTTTTTTAACAGTAAAATCCACATTCTTAAGAACACGTGTAAGTCATTTCCTTTTCGAATTATTAACAAAAGTCACAGTCAAAGTGAGCCCACAGAAAACAGCTGAAGCATTGAATCTAAACGTTGATCTTAGAGGAATTTTCCATTACAGAAGATACATTCAGCGTCTTTGTTTGCTGTATCTTTCATAAGTTGAATTTCCGACAAAAATAATGCACTAGTGGGAAATAATTAAAAATATTTTAGATATACCTCACAAAACTATTATTATTAAACAAAAGCTGGTACACATTAATAATATTAAACACTTTTTCAAATAAAGGGTGTCCAAATTTTTAAAAAATAGGTGGTACATATTTTGTACCACACACTTCGAGCAGCATGGTAGTTCTGGAAACATGATTTTTTCTCTTCTCTCGGTACAATGAAACTTTGCAGACACAACGCATTTTCAGTTATTTTATAGTTGAAAAATAAATAAATACACTCCATCTTATACTGTAATTCGTCCTATGTATTAAAAGAGATTTTCAGTTTTTCCTCTTCTAATGTTGCAAGCTTAATTTTAGTTCAGTACTAATTTACCTAATGTTAGTTTAATTGTAAATATTCTATTCCATACATTACTTTATTTTACCTAGTCAACATATACTATAATGAGTATATTAGTTGTGTTTATCTTTTCCTGAACACGAGCTATAATTCATTCAGAACATGTGTGTAATTTTGTATATACTATTACTTAATAATTATTATTGTTATTTAAAAAATGTAACTTATAACAAATCTATCTGGCACAATAAAGATGTCCCTTATTGCGAAAAAATAAGCGGAATGCATTTTGTATTTGTAATGAAGATGGCCTTCAATAGCGTGTGGTACATTTTTTGAACTCTCTTATTTTCATACTAGTAATGCACATGTGAGGTAATAATTATTGTAATATTGATTTATTTAGTTACATAATATATGTATTTCCTTGATTTATATCAAATATGACTAGAATAGCTTTCATTTACACTTAAAAATACACAACATAATCACTTGCAAAAAATACCACTTAAAAAACTTACAGATGATCAAACAATGAGTTTCTGCATAAACGCATTGCATACAAGGAGCTTCTGACATCTGTTGGAAACTTGAGTAACTGCTAGGAGATGACCTCTGTGGTGATTCAGAGAATGTACCATCTAGCATCAATTTCTGAGGCATTCAAACAAGTGGTACGTTTTATGTAACGCCCCGCAATAAATCAATAAGAATGGTGGTATAACCTATGTACCACCCAGCATGAAAGAGCAGGAGGTCTACTACTAAATGTATTCTTGGAAAATGAGCCTTTAAACTGAAGGACAAAATATTGTCAGCTGAAAAACAACCACAGTATTACACACTACAATTCTTTTACTGTACATTATATGTTTAACTGATGTTGGTTCAATTGCTTGAAAATCGCAAAGAACACTTGGCTCTGTAGCGAGTGGTGTGGCAGCCACAAGCGATCCATTCTTTATTTAATAGTTCCCCCGCATTCACAGCTAAAAACCTCCGTATTAAATAATAATAACCGACTCTTTTTTATCGTTTACTATATTCTCATTCATTAATAAATTATTTAATAACTTTCTTTCCAGTTAATACAATTTTAAATAAATTTATTTGTTTTTTTTCAGCTGTATCTATCGCTGGTGGTAAGAAGAAACTAAAAAACTATTCTATTCATTTTAATGAGAAATAATTTTTCAACTTGATATCCAACTAAAATCATGGAAAATTTTTACCTAGTTACAATTGGGATCTAATTGGGATTATTTGTCATTAAAACAAGTAATAATTGATATATGGTATCAATTCATTCAAAAAAAATACACGAAAGATTACAATTATAGCAAGGTACCATTTCCCGAACGACAAAAGAAAAAAAATCCAAGAATGTGTAAATATGGCAGCGCTTGTTCATTTATATATACAATAAATAAAAAACAATAAAATTGCTTTTATCATCTTTAAACTTTAACTTTTTTGTAATGATTAATAAAATATATCAGCGATTTCCGAGAGTACCAGAATCAAAGAAAAAAATTCAGCTAGTATTCCATTTCATCTCACACCTTCAAAAAAATGCTTCTCAAGCTTATTTTTTTATCAGTTTTATAGATAAACAAAACAGAGAGTTAATTTTCATTCATAAAAGCATTACGCATCATTTCACGAAGAGTTCCTACTTTTTAAAGTAATGTATCGTAATTACTCGAAAGTAAGACCTAGGCCTTGAGTGGTACCAAGACTCTAACCACGAGACTACCGCAGTCGCATCAATTGAGGCGAAAAAGACGCATTAGGTCTTATTTTATGGAATTGTCTTCACATGCTCATTTCATTCACGCGTTCAAGAATCCCATTTTTAAATATATATTCACTCACAAAAGATTCTTTATTTGTTCAAATACTCATCTCCAGTTCCCATTGCTGAAGGATGCCACTCCTTCAGTGTTGTGGAGATTAATCATTGGTTTGTGGTGCCATTGCAAGGACGAATATTTTGATACTAGACCTCTTTCTATTTTGTCAGATAATGTCGATCGCCGAGACTCGATTTGCTTGTATGATTTTCACTCTTCCTCCTGAGATTATATTCGACCCATTTTCAGACCCAAGGACGTCTTAAGACATTAGTCGACTGGGCTTCGACTGCAATAAGGGGTCTCATCTTTTGTGTGCTCGACTCGGCTTTAATAATATCATAATTCGAATAACTTTCCAGTTGTACTCTTCGAAAAACTGGGAATTATGTCAACTGGCTTCATGTGATGACCGTCGTTCACGTACAAGCCTACCACCATCATTACTCATGCAGTGAAAAGGTGGCAGTAGGTTGAGTCCATTGTTGCGATTATAAGTCACCCCCATTTATTTCCTTAGGATTATTGTTTGTACAAATATTTGACAACGTATGCTGTGTTCTGTCTACTTTTAAGGGTCATAATGGGGCCCAGGTCCTACTTTTTAGTAGGGGTCTAGGATTCCAAGAAGTCCAAGTCATATCTGTTCGAAGATTCAACTTCTTTCTGGAGAAAGCTATAAGATCCCCCGGCATCTTTTAAAATTATTTCTGCTACTCGGCGAAATAGCTCTTTCTTTTCGCATTTGACTACTTGAGGATTAATACATTATTTATTTTACATTTATTGATTTAATTTCAAATATATAGTCCGTTGTAATACAGAACGTACTGAAAATCCAAGATTTTGATCGATCACAGCTTCGTCCATTAGTTAACAACTGTGGTCGTATCTTGTATTTGAGCTTCGATTGGCCATTCAGCAATGCCTGGCACCCATTCTTCGGACCATATTAACCCCATTTTGGGGACAGAGCTTTTGCACCAATACCTTGAAAATTCATTCAGATGCTTATTTTTAGGGCAACATGTTAGCTAGAGAAGTAGTTTTTTCCAAAATACAAATGTTATGTTTTGGAAATTAATTTGATATTAAGTTTCCAGTCTGTCTTTAAATTCGTGAAATTAAGGCCAATCTTATGTCTTCCAGCAATTTATTTATGCAAATGCTAGACATTTGACCACTAAGCCATTATTGTCTCGATCTAGTTTCCCAATATTTAAGAGCAATAGTGTTGAAAGACAATAATGCATTATATTCGTCAATATAGTCCTTCTCTATGGGACTCTCTTTAGAGTTACAAAGAGTACAGGCTAAAGTGTTTTTTAGTCGAATTTTAAAAAGATGGGTATTCAAATAATCGTGCCTAGACAAAAGGAGAAACAGTGCCACAGCTACAGGAAGAGGAAAATCTGGAATGACTGGCTTTGAACTAGTGAGAAACTCCCAGGCCTTCATTTGATAGGTATAGGAGCCAAACCTCTTCTTAAATTCTAATTTAATTAGGAGTTTAGCAGAATTAAAAGTCATATGGTTATTAGTAGTTTGTAGAGCAGTCGTTCCCTTCTTTGCTAGGAAATCGGCTCTTTCATTTCCTTCGATGCCACAATGAGCAGGAATCCCTTGCAAGATAATTGAGCTGGCCAGAGTGTTGAGAACCTTTCTACGTTCAAAAATTCGCTTGGAAATACAAACTTTATTGTTGAAGATAGTTTACAAAGCAGCTTTGCTATCAAAAAATAACAGCCCGAGGAAAATAATTCTTTCGAGCGCTTAATTGATTCAAAGCACTAAAATAGCCTCAACTTCACCATCAAAATTGGTAGCATCTCTTCCCAATGCCTCATTGAATGCAAAAGGGCTACAATAGACTTCTGTACCAGCTGCAGTACCTCGCTGAATCATAGATTCATTGGTGTAAACATAGGTCCAGATGTTACGGGAAGATAAGATTCAACTAAGATAAAAACGGTATCTGATATAGTTGTATGCTTTTTTGCATCTCTGATCCACCTGTTGACTGAGGTTATCGCACTCTGGCAGACGTATTTTTGGACCGTTCGAAGATGCCAACTTCTACTTACGGCCACACAGTTTAAGATTCTCGCTCCTGAAGTCTTTTCTTGTACTCGACAGAAGAGATTTCTCTTTTTGAGTTCATCTGGGTAGTTTGCCAATGTATGTCTAAACAAAGGCACCTCCCACAGGCTGTTTTTATCTTTAAATTGAATAATTGTTGAAGATTTGAGCAAATATCTCAACCACTGACCTCCCCCCCATCAGATGGGTAGCCAATAATAACCTACACAACTTATAAGTTTCTCCCAGATCTTATATCTGTAGTTTCCCTCTAAATTAATTTTGTTCACAACATCCCAAGTATCATGTAACCTTGAGAACAATTACCTCAGCAATACAAAATCAGACTATAACAACACACAGCAATCGGTTGTATAAAAATGAATCGGAATCAGAACTGTAGCGTTGCCACTGCTTCGCATGTGAAGTATTTCATTACTTCTTTATTAACAGTTTGGATTTCCCATCGGATAGGCAAGTTGCAATTAAAATTTCCTTTCTTATGTCTTACCAAGAATCCGGGTTACGAGTTGCTATAATCAGTATGTTACTTCCCTTTGAGTTTATTATTCAATAAGTTATCAAAGCATGTGTGCTGGATCTTATCTTCGATTTTTTTCATGCAACTCTATCTGGCTACCGTTTGGCCCACAGTCTTAACCGTGACTCATTTGGGGGCACGGCTTATATTGTGAGCACCTTAAGAAATAACGTTATGAATTAATTTTCGGTTTAGCTTTATTTTTCGAGAAACTCGGTATTATGCTTAGTTAAAAAAAAGCCATATATATTGTTAAATCATATATTTTAAATATACACAGTTTTAAAACTACTCAATTATTGCAGATGCTGTGAGTGGTGGTAAGTAAATTGAAATTGTTAAAAACTCTTCATTGTAATATACATTTAAGATAAATGTAATTTGCAAGTACAAAGAATTACTCTTAAAATTAACGGAAAGTGATATAATAATTAACACAAAAATTATTTGTTTTTAATCCTAGACATTCGTTAAAATAAATATAAACTAAATTTTTGATAAATGTCCTAAGGCAGCGGCTCTCCGAGCTTTTATAAGTGGATTTGTCATGGTCCATTGTACTAAGAAATTGAATAATTTAGGACTAATATATTAGAAATTTATCAAATAAATCAAATCTAGTAATTCATTTTGTAAATACAATTCGCGTACAGGTGGGCATATACAGATTTCTTTTTTCATATTTGTAACTGTAACGGTGAGCAATTACAAATAACGAACAAGCGATTATTTTTAATTATACGAAAAAAACCAGCACCGGAATTGTTTTCGCGTATTTGCGGAAAAGGTTTATTTGTGTCTGCCAAGGTATTTTTAAATTGGCGACATCTACTAATTTGGCGATATGGATAGATACCTTATGATACGGAAGTACCCAATTTTCAAATGCGATGTCTTAGAAATATTCAGTTCATCGTCACATGTTTAGTAAACCTTTTTCACAAATGCCGAAAATATATATATATATGGAACCCGTCCAAATAAATATGCATAGAATTACATAATGCACTATCTCTCCTGATTACATGTTTTAAAAAATCCAAGCAAACAAGGAATGAAATAATAGCTTTATACATTGTATTATTACTTTAAAATATTTTATAAGTATACTGTTTTTTTTATTGCGTAATTTAAGTGTGTAATAATTTATATTGATACGTTAAAAAATAGCAGCCATAATCAATTCCACTACAGTTAATATAACTGAAATCATATTTTCCTAATTAGGTGACCAAGTTTTTCCGAAAGTTATTGAAAACATATCTTTTTTGGAGTTTACTCCTTAAGAATCGATTTTCATACTAAGACCCCGATATAGAAGTATTATGAGGAGTGACATTTGAACCAGCGCAAACAAAGATGCGCTATGCTGTGTTCTGCGCATACAAGAAGTTGATGTCGGAAGGAAGGACTACTTTTTCGTCTTTTTTAAAATTACGATCATTCTTTTCTTACCGAAATCAGACAAAAAATAATTACAGAATCGGAAATATCACTTATTTCGCCACGATACGGTATATTCTTCTTTTTCGATGACTGCATTTTACAATTTTATTCTAAACAGTTATATTTATAAAAAAAAATTAAAAATAATACTAAGTAACATTTTTTTTCCACAGTCGAAAATGCTGTTGGACGTAAGTATCCTTCCGTTATTTAACACACACAAAAAAACAATGAAGTTCAACCCAAGCGAATGTCCCACCCCCTAGTGAGTCATGAGAGAAGCATTTCTCCCTTTAAGATTGAAATCAGACCTACTATGAAAAACTTACAGCTTGATGGTGCAGTGCAATCATCATGATATTACCATGGAAACTGATTACAATTATGTTATTAACGATCAAAGCCCGAAGAAAACTTTTATTGTACTAGTACAGTATTAATGACTCAACCAAAAAAGAATAAGGATGTCTAAAAATAAAAGATAGTAAATCGATGAAAAGGATAATAATTAACTATTTGAAAACAGTTCAGACAATAATGTATACTCTGTGCTGCAATTCCAAACGATTTTATTAAATTACTTTACTAATTTGCAAAAGGGTAGGTGGGTGGTCCGTGATGCCGTAAGATAAGAAATGAACAAGAGTGGCTAAACCCTGCCACTATCTTTTCCTTACGGTGGCCAGTCCAGGATACGGCGGGTCCATAGGAAGTTGATAATGGAAAGACAACCCAAAGGGGGAAAAGTATTAGGGAAAAATCTCTCCCGAACCAAAATTGGCAAATTAAAAATTAAAGTAGGCAAGTACTAGTCTGGAAGTAGGGAAAAGAAAGGGTCAAAAAGAGCCCCGGGTGAAAAGAGTGTGGCAATTGACCAATAATGCAAGTGCTCACCCGGTGCGTTTCATTATGATTCGGGCGGTTTTCTGAAGTAAATATTGCGAGTATACACTTTGCATCCCTTTTTTCCCCCAAGAAAATCAGTAGTTTTTCGATTATAATAGTTTTGGCTCCTTTTCTCAAATAAGACTCCTGTGCACAATAGAATTTCAAAAATATTATATAATTCTCAGTTCATTTTTTTTAAATTGGAATTTACATTTTCTTTTAATATTATATTACATTGAATAGGTTGCAACCAATGCAATATAGAGGGATTGCGTACATCATCCTATGTATTGCGCATTTAGAGTAAAAGATAAAATGATGAAAAAAAGAACACCTGTTGCGGGACCTTTTCCTAATCATATTGTTCCAAGTCTCGCTCCTTGTTTGAATTGCCAAAGGGTCGTAATGTACGGACGCATGACCTTGTCATTTTAAGCCAGGGTCAAGTGACGAGGACGACACCGGAGCTTCTCCTAACTTCCACACCACAAAAACTTGAGGACGTTTGAACCTAGACATATTTAACTCGCTCCTTCTGCATGACGGGTTTTCAGCGATACTAGGTTCGAACTCATGAAACGCTGGACTCAAGTCCGTCCCCTTGACCTCTAGGCTACCGTGGCCACAAGCCCGTTGATAACCCGCCTTAAATAGTCAAGCATCGAATTGATTTCCGTACACACGTAACGACTTTTTTTGTCGATCCTAAATAAAAAAATGAGAATTTTGTGACTATATATAAATATACTTTTTTTTCTTACAGAGCTGTTTTCAGCACGTACGTATATTTTACCAATTCTATAAGTTCCACACATTTTTAAATGTGTTTAGTATAATTGTATAAGTCAATTACACTTTTGAATAGGATTACGTTTACTTTTTGACGATATTAATGAGCCTTTTTACATCAATTTCTAGTTGTTTGAACAGAATACATATTAATCAAATGAAATCGATTTTTTTCTAGTGTAATGGGGGTTTCCATAATTATCAACCGTTGCAGTCATTTTAAGAAGGTAAGAATATTTCTAACGTAATGAGAGCAGATGACACAAAAGTATTTATACTTCAATGAAAAAACTGCAATTTTTGAAATATTTCCATCGATTATTTGGCACGGTTTTAAAATCGCGCCAAATAAATCTATTCATTAGTTTTCAATCCATGCTTGCGGCCTCGCACTAAGAATCATGGAAATAATTAACAAAAATGGACACAGATTTTTAAAAAAAGATAAAAATAAGCAAACGTTTACTTACTTTTGTGTTTGTGTGAAAAATATAAATACCAGGATTTATAAAAAGTACAATATGAGGAAATTAGAAAAATGCTGGTGAAAAAAAGGGGGAAATTATAGAAAATGGATGTGGAAGAAAATTTTACAAAATAACGATTAAAAATACCGGGAGTTTCAAAAGTCACACACATCAACCTTGGTGATTGAGTTTTAAAGGCAGATGAATTATGTTAACAAACAGAATAAAGGACAAACAAAGGTTGAACGGTTACCTTTATTGTCAGGTATCAGACAGTCATCTCTTTTAAATAAATTTAGTAACGTTTCAATTCCAATAATAACCAAAAATATTGACATTAATATATAATTCCACTCTTGAAAAATCGAAAAATTATATATATATTTCTTTTTTTTTTTTTTCCAGATAGAAGTGATAGCATAATTTCGATAGAGCCATCCTTGTAACAGACTGCAGAGTAAAGGAATAACGTTACAAAAGCATTTAGTCATTTTTGTTTTTTGTGTGTACTCCCATTGCATGTATTTCTGTTTTTTTTTTAAATATACTGTAATAAATGCAATAATTATCCAGTTTTTTAGCAATACATAAAATAATATCAGAACTTTGCTAAGATTGTAAGCTTTTGAATGAAGACTTAACAGTACACTAAACATAACAACATCGATTTAAAACACACACACACATTTTTAATGTTTCATATATTTTGACAGCTTGCCCCAAAATTTCAGATCTGACAACCCGTTAGTTTTTAAGGTATTTCAAGTTTTCGAAGTCTACATTTTAGTTTGTTTCATGTTAAGGCATTTTTGTGTTCCTAAATTGAATTAATTAAACGCAATGGTTTGAACGCAATGCATTTTTTCAGTGTGAAATGGCTATTAGTTGCACTTTTAATTACTAAAACCATTTCTGTTTGCTCATGCTTCGAATTATTTCAGTTCTGTGATAGTTACTTACCAGTGGTGCACACAAGGGGGGGCCTGACTCCCCCAAGCTCTTGATTTTTTTCCGATTGATTATAATGCTAAGTATATACAGTGGTGGCAAAAAGTCCTGAACACACTCATTTTTTTGCATAATTTTTGTGTTTGACTTCTTTTTTCGTTATGAAATTATCGTACTATCTTAAATATTGTTATTGATTTTAATGTATTTTTTCATGCTGATTTCAAATCTGTTTGTAGATTTCTTCTAAAGTAAATAGTTTCATTGATATGTTGAAAAACCCTTGACAAGAAAGCACAAGGTCACTGTAAGAATGAGTGAGTGTGTTTTCCACCAATGAAATGCTCCATTATTTCAACCAATCAGAGAGCAGTAGCGAAAAAGGGTTGAAAGAAAAAGGTAAAACGTGGTTTATTGTATTGAATGCAGTTGTGTGCATGTGGAAAATAGTGTATTGAAAGCAATTTGAAGTGCGTTTGGGGAAAATATTGGAATTATGGCTAAATTTTCATATCTGCCTGAGAATAAAAGGTACAAAATAATACATTTGAAGGAAGGTTATTCTATGCACCATTACTGACTGAATTTCAACGCAAGAGGCGATTGACGTGGGCAAGGGAACATTCATTATGGACTATTAAAGACTGGAAAAAGGTAATATTTAGTGACGAGAGTCAGTTTTGTATTTCTGGCAACCAAAGTAGTGCCTATGTAAGATGAGGCACTCATGAGGAATTCAGCCCTTAGTGTCTGAAGCCCACAGTAAAGTACCTGACAAAAGTGATGGTATGGGGTTGCATGTCTTCTCATGGTGTTGGAAGATTTCACATCGTTAGCGGAACAGTGAAAGCCATGGATTACATTGAAATACTACAAAATAAATTGCTACCAACTGCGAGAGACCTTTTGGGGAATCAGTCATAGATTTTTCAGGACGATAACGCCCCTTGCCATCGTGCAAAGGTAGTCCAGAAATGGTTAGAAGACCATACTGTGAATAGAATGAACTGGCCAGGACAGTCTCCCGACTTTAATCCGATAGAGAGTTGATGGTTTAAAATTGGTTATGAAATTTCAAAGAAAAAACCTTCAAACAAACGTGAGTTAATTGAAGCTTTAATATTTTTCTTCAACCATATTGTCACGAAATATCTTCTTTTGAAATTGGTGCATTCCATGCCAAAAAGATGTAGAGTTGTAATTAAAGCAAACGGCTGGCCCATAAAATATTGATTTTCTAACATGTGACAACAATGTAATTTTCAAAATGCTTATTAAATATACCGTATTTGTCAATTTTTGTGTTATTTTTCTTTGCATATTATGTTATTCTATATTGTTTTATTCTGCACATATTTTACATTATTGTGTTCAGGCAGCTTTACTACAAAAAATATTTTAGTCATTAAGAAACTAGTAGTAGATTTGAAATCAGCATAAAAAAATACATTAAAATCAATAACAATATTTAAGATAGTGCGATAATTTCACAACGAAAAAAGAAGTCAAACATAAAAATTACGCTAAAAAAGGAATGTGTTCAGGACTTTTTGCCACCACTGTAGTACGTAAAATTTAATTAAGTATTTGTTATTAATGATTAATTTTATTAATTAATTCTAATTATTTATTCAATAATTAGTTTTTTACTGTGTTTTGTTCCTGAAAATCGACAAAATCAAAAGGAGCATGATACAAGAATGGTGAACTTTCGACCCCGGACCCCCTCTTGAAAAATTCCTGTGTGCGCTACTGTTACTTCACACACACAGAGAGATTAATTTCAAGATCAATATTTATTTTTACACATAGTTTATATAACTCAAAAACTTTTTTCTTTGTTTTCATTAATTTTTTCCTGTTGAGAAAACAGCCCAAACGTACTCAAATTACTATGATAAATAATACTTGGAAAAGATAGAATACGACTGAAAATGATCAATGTAAAATCCAGCCTTCAGCTGATACTACAATGAGACTTCGAAATACGAATGTTCTGAATACAAATATGGCAGAAAAAACTAAATATTCCCATGCTTACCAAACTACATTAAAGAAAATAAATTTTAGTATTACATTACAAACACAATATTTTTAAGTGATGCAGCAAAAACTTAAACTTGTTGAGCTGAAATATTGCACTCATTACATACAAATGAGTGTCATATTTGTAATATCTAAACAGGAACTCTCAGTGGCACAACAGCCCATTAGGGCCAAGGCCTAACGCGCCTATCTTAGTTTATGTGACCTTAGGCGCTAGGGTGCATGTGCAGATGTTTCGGTCAGGAGGTCTGTCTGACGTGAACCCTCAGTGTTCAGTTCCAAAAAAAGCTTGTTATTCATATATCAACGCACTGAAGAGATGAAAGACTAAGTCGAACTTGCCCAGTTCGGGATTTGAATCCCGAACCTGTGGCGTGGAAGCACGATACACTTCCACATTTGTAACAAACATAAAAAATGTGGGGAATTTTATGTTTATTGAATACTACATTAAAATAATGTCAACTCGACGGCTTAAATGTGGCGTTCCTACTAGTCAAGACTAGTACTGTTCAAGTACCACCGCGTAGGGGAGCAATGCACGTTCTGGCCATGGTTCAAAATTACCGTCGCCCAAAGCCCTCGAGTAGCTGACCAGTGCGACGTTAATATTCCCTCACTCGATCCCGACTGGAGTCGATAGATTTTCTGGATGCGGAAATCGTAGGCACGCATGTCATACGATTATGTGGCATGTAAAAGATACCTTGAACATCGATTTTGGCTTTAGCATCTCGCAATATTAAAACACGAGAATGTTTAGCATTTGATAGCGGGACCAATGAAATGGCTCTCCCACTTGGGGACCTGCAAAGGATTAGCGGCCAAAATGGAATCCATTTGAAAGAAAACAATATAGTTGTGGCAAATACGAGGGAAAGTCAAAAAGTAAAGGGCAATTTCTCCTTCCAAAGTTAGGCTACAGTGCTAAGATCTAGCGCTGAATGAGGGGTAGTCAGCTAAAACTTCTATGAAACGCGTTACTAGTCTTTCCTCGCAGTCGTTGGGGTGTAGCAAACCGTTTAACAGTGATTTGCCTTTTGTTTCCGGAAGGTATGAAACCCGCAGAAATTATTCCTAGCATGTCTGTGGAGTAGGACGCCATGCTGGTTTATCCATTGGGGCCCGGACAAGCTGGACTTAACCAGATTTTCTGGTGATAGATTTCGATCCGCCAATGCCAAAGGGGCACGTAGATCAGCTGCGCCCAGCGCACGAAATGAGCTTAATTTGGCACTGATATGGTGACAGCTGTTTATCGTGCTTTACGAATGGATTCAAACAGGGATGAACTTGTTCATGTGACAATGAAAAATTGGGCAGTTCATCGACGTTAGGGTATAGTGATGGCTAGTATCCAGCACAGGTGTCCCACCTTCCCCAAGCAAAACGCGAATCACTGCCTTCCTTGGTGCACATCGAGAATGTAGCTGCCATGTCAAACGGTCTCTTCCACTCCAACGACTACGAATGACACGTTGTATAGAATCAGCACTGGACTGTTGCCAAACCTTAATAAGGAGAAATTCATTGCAAATGCCTTTATTTTTTCTCATACAAATAATTGCTGTGACGGTAATTTTAAAAAGTCATTTTAATTAGGTTACACAAAAAAACACACCACCCACAAAACATTATGAATACCCGACATTTCCCAATGAACTTGTCTGGATGACGTGGAGGGCAACTAATTAAGAAAAAAGGTTATTTAACTGCTTCTGGCGAATCATTCTTGCCCTTACTTTTGAGAAAGGCTGCTGATATAAGCAAATTTTACAAGGGCAGATTGCAATGACACAAAGAGCAAGAACGAGTATCTTCAAAACTGTTAGTGTGCTGCTGTTGTTAGTATTTGAGCAAAATGGATCAATGACAGTGAAACTAGCAGTAAATGTTGTTGGATGTCATCAAAGAATAAGGATGTCGGAGGCTGATTCACTTGAAGAAAAGTTAGTGCCAGACAGCTGTCCAATATGTTAAATATAGAACTGCACAGCACACGTTCTACTTGCACACTTCTATTGACCAAGCATCTTTATTAACCACACTTAGAGTGGGAATAAGAACATAAAAACTGGATCGTGGAACAGAGTTACCTGTTTAAGTGAACCACGATTCTCATTCATCACGTTATTGGTTGTGTCCAAATGCACCGTCTTCCAGGTGAAGAATTGCTCTCTCTATATACAGCAGGTCATTCACAGGCTGGTGGTGGCGGTATTATGCTTTGAGAACATTCTCACGGGCGGTCCTGGGGCGACTAGTTGTGGACTATCTGAACATAATTGCAGATCAGTTTCACCTTTATATAGCGTCTGTCTTCCCAACTGAAAATAAAATCTTCCAGTAGGACAACTCCTCATGCCACAAGCCTTGAATTGTGTTCAAGAGGCATAATGATGAATTTCAATTAAAGTCCTGGTCATCTAACTTGATGGTTCTTAAATGATAGAGAGCACACTTGTGCTTTCACAGAAAGACAGCTCATAAATCATAAACCACCATGTCTTCAAATTTCGAATCTAAATAACAGCTGCTTTGATTATTGGAACAACCTATCTCCAGTCATCTACAAGGAACTTGTGAATCAGTGAGTGAGTAAATATTAACGTTGCATTCAGCTCTACTCAAGGGCTTTTGGCGATGGACCTCGTAAGTTTGAACCATGGTAGAGTGACGAGGATGACACCTGAGCTGATACCACCTTCTTCTTACTTCCGCACCACACCCACAGGACGTTTGAGCTTCGACAGATTTAACGTGCATCGCCCCTCTACACATTGGGTCTTCAGCGGTACAAGGCTCAAATTCACGATATGCTGGCCACGATTTCCTTTCCTTGACCACTAAGCCACAAAGAACTTCTGATATCCATGCCAAAGCCATTTTGTATAGACCAAATTTTAAGTATAAAAATTCAAGTTATTTTCTTAAATATATATGAATTTAATGCAAAATAGTGATGTATATTAAGCGTAAAATAATTACTTCCAAAACTTTTTACAGTAAAAATGATGAAGCACATAAAGAATTACTTTAAACAGTCATAAAATATTTACAAGTACAACTCAGTACAGTATATACAGTTTTATTAATACAAAATGAAATTTATATTACATTTCACAATTTAAAACAAAAGAAAATCACTGAATATCATGATTTGAATATTATAAACAACGGTTCACTGTATGATGCCAAGAAATAAAATACAATTTTTCTGTGGTTGCAGCTACTACCATAGGATATGTGCAGCTGTAAACGACATCAACAAACACTATGGAAGCTTCACTGAGCATACAGTGGAATGCTGGTCGAGTCAAATCAAGTTCCAGGAGAGATTCAGTCACAGGAACATAAAATAGATATAATTTACCATTTTCACCTCCGAGAGCAAGGATTGTTCCTTTTAGCTTTATGCTGACAATGAGAGTTTTAAGAGTAGGCATCAGATGATAGATCTGGTAACGATTTTCATCAAGATAAACGACCATTTTTGCACTTGCTGCAAAAATCAAAATCATTAAAACATTTTTATTATACCTTTATTTTGATTATTTCTGTAGTAGTAAAGTAAAACAATAGGTTATTAAAGATAAGTTTCATAATTTTAAAACAACAGTTACATGATAAGGAATAAACAAAGCACATCCAATCAGGTTTTGAAGGTGTGAGTGCACAAAACCTTGTGTTTTTGAATTCCCTGGTTTGTTAATTGATTTTCCCAAATTAAATTTGTTTCACTTTTGTTTCAATTAGAATCCACATACATTTGAATATTATCATGCAATCAGTGCATATTCCACTTCCAATAAATCTAAGGCAATGCTGGATGCTTATAAATGATCCCATTAGGTGTACAACTTTGCTTCCGCCGTTTTGCAATAGATGGCTGTAGCAGTAAGTGGTAATCGAAATAAATAGATCGTAGATGTCATACAATAATCTTAGGTGTTTGTAAACATAACGCCATCGAAATATTAGTCGTTTTGTGTCTGCATCATAAAGTTATTCTCGATTAAACATGTCAGCTTATGAACCAAATTCTCGTCATTTGCGGGAGGTTTTAATTTTCTGCTTTAATATGAAGAAATCTGCGGCTGAGGCTCATCGAATGCTCTCAAATACTTATGGTGAGGCCACTATTAGGGAAAAAACGCGCCGAGAGTGGTTTCAACGCTTCAAGAACGGTGATTTTGACGTCGAAGACCAGCATGGCATTTGGTGGGACCAGCTCGGCGTAATGTATTATGAGTTGTTAAAACCGACTGAAACAATCACAGGCGATCGTTATCGAACGCAATCATTGAATCATAAATGTATAATCAGTTTTTTACAATAAAGCCTCAAATTGCGGAAAAAAACGGCAGAAGCAAAGTTGTACACCTAATAGATAATTAACGCCCATTTGTAAGAAATAAGAAATGCATAAAATGTATACAATAAAATTAACAGAATATTAAAATTTAAAAGGAAAACAGATGTTTAATGTGTAACAACAGAATTTTATTACATGAAACTTCTTTCAAAGTCCTATAAGTTAACCTTCGCTAGGCACCAACATACTTTTGATCAGGTTATAAGCATCCCACAAATTTAAACTTCCCACATGATAGCTATAAAGTAATTTGTATTATCATAATCTATCATGCATTGATTGATTGACTCTTTATCAATGTTGCCTATTGAACCTATACAAAGGATATTGGTGATTCAATTTCATAATTTTGAAGTGTCAAGAACGCCTGAACAAGAACCCCACTCTCCAAACATCTTCACCATGCCAAGAGGATGACTTGAAGCCTCAACTGTGCATCAACCCAACGCATTTAGTAATCACAAGATTCAGACTCGTTTTCTCCAGAGAAATGTCAGTCACCAAATGACAACAACTATTTCAACCATTTATGTGGGTCTTTCAGAAAAAAAAGACTGTTCAGTCATAGAAATGAAAAGTACAATATTTATCGGGAAAAACAAATTTATCCATCTCAAACAGAAAATATATGATTCTCTACATAATCATCCCCTTCATTTAAACAGTGTATCTATTCACGAACTACACTTCCTTTATTATACTAAGCTGTCAACAATTAAAGATGTGTTTCCTGCATTTCAAACAAAACAACCAAAAATCTGGCTATTGCTCAAACCTCCCAGGACCCTTAAAGCTAATTTTTTTTCAATTTTTTGAACAACGTTTCTCAGCATTTTGTTACCAAAATTTTGTTGACACTGTGAAAACTTTCGAAGTTATTAAGAAATAACTGATAAAACGTAAGCAAAAACTTGCATCTGCCATGCCCACTTTTGACAGCTGACAGTACACATTCCAAACATTTTAATATTTCGTGAATTAGTTTTAGTAAAAGAGCCACACCTAATATAAAATTGATTTTTTAAGTGAGTAGCATAATTGCAACTCAACTTTTATCTTTGCTTTATCTAAGCGGGATTGTTTATTTACATTTTGATCTTGGATTTGCATTCTTTTTTATTTGTTATTGAAAGCTTTTGAATATGGATGTTCCGTTAAAAAAAACGTCATCCGGAAAGAGACCAAAGAAGAAAAGATTTCAAGGCAACAATTACCTAAAGAAATGGTAATATTTCGTTTGAAAATGTTTTGCCAAACAAGTTCATCTGAAAAAAAATTATCAAGTGCACACAAGATTTCGCAAGCTTTCGAAAATGATATTTGCCTTGAATTTCAAGGTTGTAGACTAATAGACATAAGTTTATTATTTTCCCAAATTGAAAAATTAATCTGTGTGCTATGGGAAAATAAAAAAGGGTGAAAAATCCACTGTAGGATTGTTTTCCACATTTCCATTCACATACAGAAAATGTAACATTGGACAAAAATTTAATTACTGTGAACTGATTGGTATAAAAAAATATACAGTCTCTCGATAATTCGAAGTTGGAGGGACCAATGAAAAACTTCGAATTATCAAGAGGGTAGGAAAAAACTCTCAAAATACACAAAAAGAAGTTTTTTTTCTAACACATTTAAATTTAAAACTATGTAATAAAGCAACAATTGTACATAATTTTTTAAAGTACATTTTATACAGTATAAAAATATAAAACAGAAGTTAAAAGTCCTATATTAAAAGAATACACTTATGTCTTGAAAACAACTATTAAAAGAATGTACATACTATATATAATTAATCCTTTTTGTCGAAAAAATCTGTTATCTTTTTTTTTGTTTTAAGGCATTCAATCTAACTTTGTCAATAGATTTTTCTAGAACAAATGAAGCCTGTAAAATGTCTGCATCAACATGATTTTGAAGAAAAAAGTTGCGTAGTTTGTTTAGTGACACTTTAGCTTCTGACAGAGTTACCGGAGTCAACTCCTCCGATTCGTCTTCATCACTTTCTGTATTATTGTAGTCCAAAGCCCCAATTTCAGCATCAGGTAGAGCTCCCCATACAGCAATGTCCGTGTCAACCAACACATAGTCGTCAAATCTTGTTCTGGAAGAGCTTCCCAAAGGGATGGTTCAGCATTAAATTCAGTGAGTGTATCGTCCACATCAACCACATTCAGCGAGGGGAAGCCTGACTTTTTAAAACAGCTGTGAATTGTCAAAGGAGTAACAGCTCTCCAAGCCTTGTCAATCATGATCAAAGCTGTTAAAATAGAAATAGTAGTTACATTCTGCTGATTTTCGAGGTTATCCAAAACGCTTTTAATGACTTTATGCCGATAAAAAGTTTTAAAATTATATATGATGCCCAGGTCGAGTGGCTGAAGTTTTGAGGTTGAGTTTGGAGGGAAAAATTGAAGTTTCACATTTGATAAAGGTGGTGCATTTTTGTACACAGTACAGCTGTCTAAAAATAAGAGAATATGTCGTTTCTCTCTTTTCATATCCGAGTTCAGTGAGATCAACCATTCATTAAAGAGTTTGGTGGTCATCCATGCCTTCTTGTTTGAGCGGTATTTGGTAGGGACAGAGTTTATGCCCTTGAAACACTGAGGTTTTGCAGATTTTCCTATGACGAGAGGAGTAATCTTTTCTGAGCCGTCCATGTTTACAGCCAGTAAAATAGTTAACCTCTCCTTGCTATGTTTTCCTCCATGGCACTTTTCTTTTTTGAATGTAAATGTTTTTTCTGGCAAACACTTGAAAAAGAGTCCGGTTTCATCCGTGTTGAAAATGTTACGTGGTTCGTACTCCTTTAATAGATCCGAAAGCGAGTTCTGTCACTTAGAACAAACATTAATGTCGACACTTGAGCTTTCCCACACATTTTTTTGTAGACTATCCCATTCCTTTTCTTAAAATTTGTAAGCCATCCCTCGCTAGCCAAAAACTCGATTCCTAATTCTTTGGTGAATGCTTGAGCCTTTTCCTTCAATAAAGAGCCACCCATCGGAATATTCTGTCCTCGACACTGTCTCATCCATGAAACTAAACACTGTTCAGTTTTCTCACTCTACTCGAAGATGCACTAAAGATTTTCTCTTTATTCTTCAGAATAGTGGAGAGCGAGCTCAGTGGGATTTCAAATGCTTTGGCTACATCAACTTTCCTCTCACCTTCTTCAACTGATTCTATCACCTTTTGCTTTTCAGAAATTGTTAAGCACTTGTACTTTTTAAAAGAAGACATGTCGCTCCTTTCGCGTGATAAGTCGACACTGAGGTGAGGTGTAAAGTAGTGGCCCAAGGTTTATCGAAATTAACAGGTAGGAAACGTAAATCACCACAACTTTCACCACAAATTTAAAATTTGGAATCTAAAATGAACACAAGGCGTATTCACAGTTCACACTCAGCTACGGGGTATACTTAATAGCAGGGGTCGACAACTATGGCACATGGAGAAATTCTTAGTGGCACATTACCGCTCTTTTTTAAAAAAAATAATAGAATAAAAGTTAAATCCCTGCCTCTCCTGTCTTTGCCTCATACATATTTATATAAAAGTTTTATTTCTTGCTTTCAATTCTCTGCCATAAAACGATTCTGCTGAATTATCTTGGATGTAGTTTGAGTGCTTTATTTTTTAAAAAAAACATCTGTTTAAATGTGACTCATTATTAGTAATAAATACTCAACGCAAATCAAAATTATTGTGCAATACTTGTAAAAGGAAGCATCACTCATTACTACACAGTGAATAAAAAAGAAATCAGTTTTTCCTTTATCCATCTAAAGCTTGGGTATCAAAGGAAAAAGATAAAACAGATGGCTTAGGAATAAATCAAAATTCTGCTTAGTAAATACCGGAAATATAATAAACAAAGTAGTTATTCTATCAACATGCACAATTTGGACTGAAAATAAGTTCAGTAAAAAAACCGCTCGTGGGATAACTAGGTACAGGAAATGAATCTAACTTCATAATATTGAAGGTTCGAATTATCGAGAGTTTTATGGGATAACTTTGAATTATCGCGTGTTGTAGTCTGTCCAACCACAAATTTTACTTCAAAATATTGAGAGTACCAAAACGTATGGTTTTAGTTCGAAATATCAAGAGTTTTTCTAGGGGCTGAGCATATACTTCGAATTAGAGAGAGGTTCGTATTATCGAAAGTACGAATTATCGAGAGTTGACTGTATCTGAAATCAATAGATGGTCGGTTTTGGCCATGCAATATATAGGCCAAGGATTGTCTTCGCTCGAGATATTTTATTCTCTTATGTGTTTGCCAAGTCCATTGCCTCAGAAAGCTTACGACGGAATAAATGTTGAGATAGCAGATGTAAGTGAAGAACGCATCAATGAAGAAAGTGACCACTGAAATTATTGATGGCCCCATAAATTCTGTTGTAGTTAGCGGTGATGGGACCTGGAAGACCTGTGGGCATACATCTCTTATTGGCAGTGTGCACTTTGATTGGATCTGACTCCGGGAAAGTTCTCAACATGGAAGTCATGTCCTTTTATTGCAAAGGATGCGACTCTTATAAAGGGTCAAAGTGTGAACCAAAATATAGTGCTTTTTTTGGCTAAACACCAAACTTTCTGCAGAAAAAACCATAGCATATCTGGTGGAGTAATAAAAGTCTGCGAAATGCAGAATTTTTTTTTTATTGGAACAAAAACATGGTTTTAAATATCAGCGACACATAGGTGATGGTGACTCAAAGACATTTTCATTTATTGCCGAAAAAAAACCACATGAGGATAGTGTTCTGATTGAAAAAATAGAGTGCATGGATCATGTCCAAAAGCGGGTAGCCGCTTGCAGATGTTGAAAGCTTTACTGGGGAAAACAATTGGTGGGAAAGGTCGCCTAACTAATGCTGTTATAAGCAAATTGACAACTTTTTACGCCATTCGGCTATTCGGGCCAATTCCCAAAATGTGAATGAGAAGAGGCAAGCTGGCTGGGCTGTGTGGGCTCATACATTCAGCACAGATGATGAACCGAAACATTGGTTTTGCCCAAAAGGTAAAAATAGCTGGTGTAAGTACAATGTTTCAGTCCACAGCAATACAGTGAATGAATTTTCTCACACCTTACCGAGAGCAGTTCCTGAAGTGATTAAACCTGTTTTTAAAGATTTATCACACTTGAAATTATTAAGGTGTTTAGGGAGGAAAACTCAAAATACTAATGAGTCATTGAATTCACTAATTTGGAAGTATAGCCTGAAATTGATTGGATCAGGAATAAATGTCACAAAAAAAGCTGCATTTATAGCTGCATGTGAATACAATGGTGGAAGTAAGGACAGAATTGATATGGTGGGTGCTTTGAATTTATACATAAATAACACAAATATTTTGAATTGCGTAAATATTGACAAAATGAATAAGTCAATGACTAAGAGACTAGTTACCAAAACCTTTTTTGAAACTTGTAAAGTTAAAAAGCTTAAGATACTCAAAGAAATTGATCAATGTTAGCTTGCAGTGGGCAATATTTATGCTGCTGGATATTTTTAATGCATAATTTTCTTTTTTATTATTTTTTATCTTCAACTTCATTTTTCTCAAAATGAAAATTTTCATTTTCATGCAGGATTTCTCAAAAACTATTTATCATATCAATATGAAATTTCATACACATGTTCAAAATAAGGTTCTTTATAACCTATATACATGAATTTTTGAACAAATTTTAATATAATTTTTTTATTTGTGTTTTAATTGAATTTTTTCATAAATTTTTTAAATTTTCTTTACAATTGTATTTTGAAAATATTTTTTTCTCTCAATGCTTTAAGGCTGTCTTCGGTAAAAGTACGAGAGCTTGAACTAAACAGGAAGCACATTTTCAGACAGAAAAATGCCTCAATTTCCAAGGAAATTTGCAATATTATAACTCATACCTTTATAAACAATATAGTGTTTAAAAATTTCAAAATATTCCATGAATACTTTCTTTTTCGTTTTAATATGTTAAGGCATAGCCCATTTAACATTACGGTATAGGAGAAAAAACACAAAACATTTTACACCAGAAAAAAAATTCAACTCGGTTAAAAATGGGAAGTATGATAAAAAAATTCTGCTCTCTAAAGGATAATGAAGCCAGAATATCATATAAAATGTTCATTTCTTTTATATTTGAAAAAATGTTCCAAATTTGGGTCCTATTCTATAACATTAACCGAAAACAGCCTTAAAAGTGTGTATATGTTTAAAAGGGAACCTTTTAATATCAAACAAAATTAATTCTGAAAATTTTGATTAATTTTGTACTTCAGAATCCTACACTGTGTAAAATACTAATTTTCATATTTTTGAAAAATTGTCTAGTTTTTATTTCCCTATAACTTTTTAATTTTTTATTCAAATTCTCTGAAATTCTGAGAAAGAATGTACATGTATGAGATACTCATGTGGTAAAAATTTCTAATTATTGTTTTGTTTTATTGCTAAGTTACAATGCTTTAAAAAAGGGAGTTTTTTCGGGTGCACAGATAACTTTTAAGGTTCCCGAGACCTCTTAATGGTTACCATCTTTTTCTAAGCTGAAAGAAAAAATGATTAGGGAAAGTAATGAAAAGTTGGAGAATGCAGGGACCAAGCTGGTTTAATGCAGTAGTGACAGAAAAAAAATAAGTTAGGAGTTCTTGTTTAGCGATGAAGCGCACTTCTGGTTGAATGGCTATGTCAACAAACAAAACTGCCGAAATTTGGAGTGAAGCTAATCCACAAGTGTATGTCGAAACACTGTTACATCCAGAAAAACTGAATGTTTGGTGCGCTTTATGGGCTGGTGGAATCCTTCTTCAAAAACGATGAAGGCCACAACGTTACAGTCAATGGTAAGCGGTATAGAGCCATGATTACTAACTTTTTCATTCCTGAATTGAACAATCATGATGTCCAGGAGCCGTGGTTCCAACAAGACGGCGCAACATGTCACACAGTTCGTGCCACAATCGATTTATTGAAAGACACGTTTGGTGACCGCCTAATTTCACGTTTTGGACCTGTGAATTGGCCTCCAAGATCTTGTGATTTAACACCGCTAGACTATTTTCTGTGGGGCAATGTAAAGTCATTGGTCTATGCAGATAAGCCACAAACGCTTGACCATTTGGAAGACAACATTCGCTGTGTTATTGCCGATATACAGCCACAAATGTTGGAAAAAGTCATCGAAAATTGGACGTCCAGATTGGACTACATCCAAGCCAGCCGTGGCAGTCATATGCCAGAAATCATATTTAAAATGTAATGCCACAAGATTATCTTTCGAATTAAAAAAAACTCATGTCAATCGAATAATACATCGTTGTTTTATTGCAATTTAAGGTTCTATACCTCTCAAAAAAACACCCTTTATATAGAAATATTTATTATGTGAATTGTAGTCATGGCAACTAAAAATCGGAATTCATTTCTTCTTTTATTTTAACAGATGGGAAAATTGTAAATCTTCTATGCTCAAGTGTCAAGGAATAAGAGAGGGGATTAACCCTTTCCAATATCTAAATATAAAGAAAAACATCATGGGAAAAACATAAATCACACATTCAAGTGAAGGGAAATATTAGTTATTTTTAGAAATAAGAAGAGGGGGGGGGGTATTTTCGGGAAACATTTTAATTATTCAGTAAGGAATCTGTAAGTTATTATGATATTTTGTTCACTAGGAATTGCCAATAAAGCAACCAGTCTTTAATTCAAGATGAAATTAGATGCATTTCAAAATAGGGTAATCAAAATTATGATTTAGAGAAAAAATGTCAAGATTAGAATTTTAAGAAAATATAAAGTTATTACATTACAGTTATTATATCCAGAAGAATATGCAGTTTTGACTCAACCTAACAAGTAATAAATTATTTTTTAAAAGCAATGTTTGAAATTCAAATATTGGCAAACATCCAAATATAGATGTACCCTTCCCCTCCCAAAGAAACCTAGGAACTAGTTTGATATCACGGGGCATACGCCAAGATGGGCGATAACATTACAATATGATATTTTTGCCATTTTTGGAATATTGCAAGTTTCCAGTACTTTTTAATTGATATTCATTATTAATGTTAATATATATTATCTAATTATTTTATTAATAATATTGTATAATATAAAAATACAATTATTATTATATGTAATAATCATATAATATTTGTTATTTATAATAATTTTTTTATATTATATTTATTTATAATTATTATGTTACATGAGTATTCTTATGAATAATTTTTATATTACAATATCATGCTTTTATTCTTTTTTATTCTTGATATTAAATTACATTATATGATTATTATTATGTATAATAATTATCCGATTGCCCTGCTCTACTTCATGTTCTCTCACACGACAACTGTGTTGTTCTTCCTGCTAGAGAGACATCTGCTTTATATTGGACTGCAAGACACCTTATGTCCGAGAGGACGTTGGCGGGCATAATTTAAAATATATATATATGTATATATATATGTATATATAATAATTATTATTAAATCATATTATATGAATATTATATATAATTACTATAAAATTATATTATAAGATTATTATTATATACTGCATAATAATATTAGTATATGTAACTTTTTATAATATATATTATATTGATATTCATTATTTATGGATTGATCTTGGTTATTCTCAATCTCTTCCTATATTCTTCTTTTGAAATATATTTCGATGTATATCAAAACAATTCTTTGATACCGCTAGGCGGCCATCTTGGATTCCATTCCAGCTTCAACAAGCGCTGCTTGGCATGATTCCTTTATCATGCCAAGTAGCAGCTTCATGCCTTGTGATATCAAACTAGCACCAAAACCTGTACATACTATTTATAGTATAAATGTACCATTAAAAATGAATCACTATTTTTGTAACTATTAATATTAACTCCAGTCTAATTATAAAATAAAATTATGTAATTGTCTGCATTCAGCAAATATTTTGAAAATATTGAAGAATGAAAAGATATATTTTTCACATAAACTTATTCAAAACTATTATTTACAATATTTATAATCACAAACACTTTAAATAAAAGAAGAATAAATTACCTGTAAACATTATAACAACTTCATCTCGAAATGTATGATACCTAGTAATGCATGGCCTCTTTTCAATATCTTTGAAACATATTGACTTAACATTAGACTTTTCAATCCAATCATCTCTTCTCAAATCACAAATGCTAAGTTTTCCAGATACAGTTATACAATAAAGCTAAAAGTAAAAATTAAGTTTTATTATTTTTTTTTAATTTCTGATGAGTAAAAATAATTAATTTATTCCCTGCCTTTTATTTATAAATTAGTACAACACAGTGACATTTTGAATAAATAATTTAAGTAATGTGACTGCAAAACACAATTATATAGTTCTTTCAAGGAACATAATGTTAAAATTATTTATACTTGAAAAAGCTAAAATTTGGAAAACAATGATAAAGCAGAAATATTTTATGTAAATAGCTTAATTCTGTCAACACACAGTAATAAGACTCTATGGTTACTAAAATGCAGGTTAAGTGCAAGGTACAGAATTAATATATAAATTATGCAATAATACAAGTTCTTATATTGATATAAATTTCCTGTTGTATTTCAGTTTGTCAAGAAAAACAGATTTTTCTTTTTTTTTTGAAAGAAATACTTTTATTGTAACACTTGAAATATTTAAAAGAAATTGAGCTCATTGTTTGAGAAAAAATGAAACATTTCAACTTTCAAGGAACTGTTCATTCATATATATATATATATATATGTAAGGATAATTAAATTAGATTAAAAATTAAATTCCCTATCTAGCACTTGACTCATCTTTCTTCTCAGTTCCCATATTCAAGTATCAAACTAATCACCCATCTATTTCTTCCGAACATATGGCCTAGCCAATAAACATGCCTAATTCCAGATCGTTAGATTTAATAGTCAACATATGTCAGCATTAACTTGCAAGCCCCTCTTCAAAGCAGCGATACTTACCATATGTTTTTCAAGTGTTATCCACTTGAAACCACCACCATGGCGTGCTTTTTCCTCCTCTCTCGGTATCAGAACAGATGTACAGAATAAAGGTCTTCACTTTTCTAACTTTAATCTGATTCTGTCTTAAAAATCATGACATATATATATATATAATATATATATATATATATATATATAACAGAATAATAAAAAAATTTCATAAAATAACCTCAAGTTATATATATCTACAAGCAATTGCTTATCAGGGAAGCCATGATAAAAACATGCATTAAGTAGATTTGCTTCTTACTGTTTTGAGTCCCAATATACACTGAGTGGCTAAATTGTTTAAACCAGTATTATCAATATTACACTGGGCCATCTTTTGCCCTTAACACTGCAAGCATCCTTTTTGGCATAAACTGTATGAGTTGTTGGTATAAGTGGAATCTTTGACCCAACCCAATGAACTGTACTTTGCAATGCCTTCAGATTGGCTGAAACTAGATCCAGCTGCCTCACACCCTCCGTCCAATCATTAATTCTTAGTTGGATCTGCAGACTAACAAAGTAAGATAAAATGTGTTGCGCATCTGATGTGTTCTTCAAACCCTCTGCAGAAAATGCTAGCTGTAGTACAAAGAGCATTGCCCTGTTGAAAGAACCCATCCCTAATACCATTAACATAACTGCATCTGTGACAGCACTTGAAGTCCCTTGGGCTTTCAGACGTTCATCCACACAAATCAAAGGACTCATGCAGTGCCAAGTAAATATCCCCCAAACCATAAAATTTATTCAAACCGCTTGAAGAGTAGTGGCAGTGCAGAGATAGGGTCAATGCTTTCATTCTATTTCTTCCTTATTTCCAATCTGCAAGGTGAAAAGCAATTCATCAAACTTTGTGACACTTTTACAGTCAGCTACTGTTCAATCCTTGCACTACTTTGCAAACTGAATAGTCTGCTCTTGTTCATGCCTGACAGTAGAGGCTTTCGAACAGCTTGTCATCTGCCATAGCCTATAGGATGCAATGTATGGCATACAGCTTGTACAAAGATGTCCACAGTCGCTCCTTGATTAAGATTCAATGCAATTTTACCTACAGTTTCTCTTCTGTTGAACAGGACAACCTTCATATTTCTAGTTTTCAAGCTAGCATTCAGTTGCCTGTAATGTACACAAGCCTGGCGCTGAACCAGTTTTCCGCTTGATAATTCACACTGTAAACATTAATAATTGCTGCTCTGGAACACTTTGGAGTGCAGCTATTTTGCTGATATTTGTTCCAATATTTCAAGCACCTACGATCAAATAACGTACACACTCAGTTAAATCACACTTTTTCCTCAGCTCTTTGCAAGCAACACAGTGCAATGGATGCTTCACTATTCCTGCATTCCAATTTCAATCTTGCCTTCAAGCAACAAGTTACGGCTAATCTCCTTATAAGTGTCAAATGGTCATAATAATTTGGCCACTCAGTGTACAGCTTTGAAAAACTAATAAATATTATTTTTTATAGATACATTTTTTTAAACATAAAAAAAAGTTAAAGGTCAAATGCTTTTGTTTTATTTTGTGAATCAAGAATAACATATTAAAAACTTGTATTATGAAAAAATACTCATAAAAACTTTACTTAATGTAAAAACAATTTAGAAACCAACTTATCAAAACAACTTAGCAATTAAAAAGAACATTTCAATTAAATCAAAGTAATTGGTTAATTTGAGAAAAGAAATTTACAGTTATTTTGGAATCCTAATTTTCCAATATGTAAGTCAATTGCATGTTCCAAAAAGTATTCAATAAAAGAGCACTAAATTATTTAAACCTGGGTATTTATTGGTTACAGGGATCATAAAAAGCCAAATATGGCAACATACAAAATTCTTGCAGGTTACTAATATTATAAATAAGTAAAAATGATTGAAGCCTTTTATAAAGTTGTTGTTTCTGATGCCACCTGATCGACATTGTCATGTCGAGACCTATGAAATTCATCATGACAATGGGCTAGATGTACACTTGTTAGCCACAGCTTTGAGCACCATGTAGGTAACAGCACAATTTGGCTTGGTTCTATCCCAATTTTGAGAGAGAACACACATGGGGATGGTCAGGGGTCTCCCACCTCCCTATTATAATTTAAATATTTATTGTATTTGTAGTAATTTAGCATATCAGATATTACCCATTTTTGTGTTGCCGACAATTAGGAAAAGCAGCCCCAACATTACCACAAACTCTTGCAATCATTTTCTAAATTTAACCTAAGCTATGGGAGCATGTCAGGTTTTAATTTAAATATCGAGACTATAAATCTTGTACTTACTGAGAATAACAGATCTTCAGCAATAATATAAGTTCTATAATGACCAGTTGAATCCTTTCCACTTGAACCATAGCAATTTTCCTTATTAACTTCTCTAACTTCATAGTCTCCGTATGACAACAATCACCATCCTCCCAACTTCCCTTTTCTATATATATATATAGTTTCTATCTATCTATATATATATATATATATAAATGGATGTTTGTGTACATGAAATCGCATCACTCCGACACTGTTCAACCGACCACAATAAAACATGGCATGTGCAAGTATTTTTTTGTGGAGGTTTCTGCGCTATCCTCTTTGTTGCAGCTCGCCACCAGGTGGCGTTACAGCATATCAAAACCTGCACCATTCAATCAATCACCAAGTTGCCAACATGGTCACCAAAAACTATAGTAACTAGATTCCATCACCATCATAATGTAAGAAACGGCGTTACTTGCAAATATTACAATTTTAACATAAAATAAATGCAACAGAAAGTAATATTAACATATTACACATTCAGATATAAATTATTTACACTATATATTTTAAGCATTCATTACAAAAAAATTTGTAACAATATACTACTTTTGCTGAGCTTAGATTAGCTTAGGAAGGGGTTTCAAAAATCGACCCACAAGAGAGTTACGGGGGCATTATAAATTTAAAAAATCCTTTTTATCAGCTATTAGATGACTTAAAATTTAGCAAATATGATTTTTTGTTCAGCTAAGATATGCAAAAAGCTATTTTTTTAATATTATTTAATTTGCAATTCACTTAAAATTAATTCATTAAATACTTCTTCATCCTTCAATCTGCATTGTTTAATTTTTCAATTCACTCATGCAAAGAACAAGTATACCAACTAGTAACCGATAAATACTGAACATTGAGTTAGTCTTATAAATAGAAAAGTACAAAAATATTGATTAATGCCAGTTTTTAACAGGAGAAACTATGATATCAGCCAAGCAAAATAATCCACCTGAATTTCATAAAAATAAAAATAAAAATTAAGGTGGTCATATAGGAGTGATATCATAAGCAATGCTAATCAAGGAGCCATGGTAAAATTGTATAACTAAAGCTGTATATAAATAGGGTCCAGCTGTATTTTGTGAAAAGTAAACTACTGACTTTATACTCAAACTTATATAAATATTAAAGCATCACTGAGAAAAAATATTACTATTCTCTGATGCAGCGGATCTTAAAACTTTCGATCATCGCAGACCCCCCAAAATTTTGAACACCCTTCCCTGACTCCTAATACATAGCTGAGTGTGCTCTTTAAAGGTTCCTTAATTATTTCAAAGCTCCCTCTGCTACTTATACAGTCTGTTTGAACACTTCTCTGTTTCTGCTATTTTTTGAAAATAGTCCATTATAGTAATGTCTACATATGTAGTTATAATCAGATAGATTCAGCAAAGTCATTGGCATGGATTTACAGAGAGGGTAGAGCAGTGAATCAGCCAGGCCAATCTTAAACAGATGGGCTTACACATGATTATGTCTGATGATGACTCTGAAACATGCCACACCCTCCACCCTAGATAGGGCAGAAAGCTCTGAGCATGTCTTCGGTCATCGAGCAGACGAGACCAAGATTTGCTAACAGCCAGGTCTGTAAGAGTGGAAATTCTCTTCTGTTGAAATTTGACCCCGAGAAGTTGCTTGGCATTTCGAGGAGACATCATCGGAAGGCAAGGTGGATGCAGCGTCGGAGCCTCTTTGGACAACTTGTGTTGGCTTGTTCATTTCCATGAATGCCGCAATGAGATGGGATCCATTGGAGAACAACCTCTCTTCTAGTGCAAAGAAATGAGTTAATAAGTTGTTTGCACTCAAACTCAAGTTTTGATTGGAATTGATTGTAGCCAGATACAGTCTTAGTTGCAGCTTGAGAATCTATGAATATTACAATATTTTGGCCAGGAGTAGCACTAATCGCTCTAAAAGCCATAAATATTGCATAAATCTCACCATCAAGATTGTCTGACCCACTCTACTTCATGTTCTCTCGCAAGACAACTGTGGAGTTCTCCTCCCTGCTACAGTGACATCTGCTTTATATTGGACTGCAAGAAGCCTTATGTCCAAGAGGACGTTGGCTGGTGTAATTTAAAAAAAAAAAACATGTGTAGTTGTAAACAATAAAAAAAATGAATTTAATACCCGTGTTAAAATACATTTTCTTCTCAGTTTTTTTTTTCATTAGTCATTTTTTCATCAAGTCCTAGAATAGAATATTTTTCAATTTTTCCACGAGGCCTTTCAGAGTTTGTAAAAGAGGGAAATCTTAACATTAATTGAGAGACCTTCATAAATCCCCTCGGGAATCTGTAGACCTCAGTTTAAGAACTGCTGCCCTGAAGATCTCTTAATGAAAAATTTATGTTTATAGTGAATCCTTAGTTTTATCAAATAGTGGTACAATTCCATTAATGTGGTGGCTTCCACCACCCCAAGAATAATATGAAATGAATTCAAAAAACAATATAAAAAATTCATTCAAAAAATATTAGTTAAATACCAGTTAAAATATGTGGGGCAGATGGCAAATTTTTGACATTATTTATTTTTAACAAGCATAACATTAACAAAAAATGGTACCTTTCACTTTATTTAAAGAAAATAAACAGAATGAGGATAATTTATTAATTTCCAAAATGTAATTGGTGAGTTTTTTTTTACCATACTTCTTATATTATTCTCAGTATTACCTCTCATCTGAAAAACTGTAATACTAGTCAAAAATTAATTTGTATTTAATCTGCTTAACTCAGCCTTTTCCAAATACTTCTTTCTAAGAGAGTTTGAGAACATATTTTAATTATGTTTTTTATAACAATGAAACAAAAATTTATTTCTTACAAATATAGAAACATGATTAATGAATATACATATAAAAATAAATAAAATTCTTAGTCAGTATGTTTACATTTAAAATCATTCAGCTTCTTCAGTATTTCCAATTTTCTGCCTTTTTATCAAGAAGGTAGATTGGCTTAATGGCAAATTGCGTTCAATTTGATCGTCAATCCATATAGAAAGTCGTTTTTCCATTTCTTCTATTGTATTATTTCTAGAACGGGTAATTCTAGTAGCAGAGCTTGTCATTGTTGCAATTGCCAATGACAATATTTTTTTTCTTTATTCTTAAGAATTGTCCTTATTGTTTAAATTGCCAAATTCAATGCAGCACCAATTTGAGATTGACGTTCACCAGTATCTGATCTTCTAATCACTTGCATTCTAGTTTCTAGTGAAATGCTTTTCTTGTTGCTTTATTTTGTTTTTTTATTATCAGTCATGATAAAAACTAAAAATCAAAATATTTGTCATCATAGAAATCGTTATATTATATAAATTTATGCTTACAATAACGTTAACAAATGTTTGAAACAATAAAAATATGTTTGTATAATACCGCAAGAAAGAAGAAAAACGGATAACTGCTTCGGATATCGAGAAGCCTAACACTGCATGCAATTTGGGGGGGGAATCCCACAATTCAATTCAAATAAAAGAGCGTTAAAACGAAACAGCGTTAAGCAGGGTCTTACTGTAATTGCTATCTCCTTTCTAAATCTAGAGAAATTATTAAAAATCTCAGAAAGTCATGAAACACAACTATACACATATTTTTGAATCGAAAACTTTACATGACTACAGTAATAAATAACATAGTGGAATATCACCATGAAATTGAAGAAAGATAAATCCAACTGAGAAATCCATATAGTGTGCAAAGATTCAACATAACTCATTTACAAAGATATACTGGTATAGGACAAAATAATAGGAAACACTTGAGAAAATTTTTAAATCTTTTATTAGTCAGGGGTTGGGCCACCTTTGGTACTGAATGACAGCTTGCATTCAATATGGTATTGAAAAATAAGGTTTGAAAAGATTTCATCGGAATTTGCACTCATCTCTAGTGCAGGTTTGCCTCAAATTCCGATAGTGTGTGTAGAGGAGGAAACCAAAGCACAGACTTTTCTCTCTAAAAACACTCAATGATGTTCAGATCAGGCGACTCGGGTTAAATGTTCCACTTTACTATCATGCTGATGTAATCATGTTTAAACACAGCAAGACATGTGAACTGTGGTGTTGTCATCTTGGAACACAGGACGTTCTCCTAGAAAGAGAATAGGGTGAAGATGATATACTAACGGTGGTATTCTCAATTGCGAGTTATTGAAAAGAAAACTCGCAGAATGGGTAACCCCCTCTTGACGATAACTCCCCCTCGATAAGTAATTCCCTTTTCTTATTCTCGAACTGACGATTACCGGATCCAAGAGTTATGCGTTCACGAGATGTTAAACTCGTTGTGATTGGACACTGATAATCCTGTGGTATATTGTTTACATGTATCTCAGCGTAAGACTTTCAATTCACAGCTATTTTTTTCTTCTCATGGCTAGTACGTCAAATAAAAGTAAATTTTCTCTAGAGGAATCTTACTGAAAAATACACAAGGAGATGTTATTCATTGCAAGATAACCAGTGCAGTTTACAATAAGAAAAAAGAAAAAGCACGGGATTGCTTGACTACTGATTTCAATCCAGGCAGCCTTTCCAAACGAAATCGACAAGAGCTGCAAAATAAAAAAATTGCAAAAATGAAGAAGCTTTAAAATGTTTAAACTTTCAAAACTGGTGGAGGAACCAAAAAGTTACTGACCACATCGTTAGATGAATTGCTGGACGCTATGGGTGCCCTCATTGAACTATTGCCGTATAGATACGATTGCAATGACGATTATGATACTGCTGTTTCATCAGGAACTCAGGGTAAGTGTACATGGATTTTTTTTGTCTTTAGTTAGTTTCTAATTTAAATTTTCCGTATTATTCTGAATAGATTTTTCTGATAGTGATTTGTGTTTTATTACATAAATGAGCTCTAATATGAATCACATTATGAAATGTTGAGTAAAAGAATCAATAATTGAACAAAATTTCCTTTCAAAATGTAAAAGTTAATTTTTCTGTCATCCAGGAATGCAAATAACATGGTTGTAAAAAGAGTTAAAAATTCAGTTGGTTTGATTTGATTTATAATTAATGTTGCATCTTAAGCATTGTGAGGTCTATTTGCAATGAACTTCATCATTTGAACATCTGTCAAAAATATCAAGGACAACACACCTGAATTAGTAACTCATTCTAAATTGCCCCAGTACATCAACCTGCGGACTTTTAACGATGACAGATTTCAGGTTTTCAGAGGCACCAAACTTGATGGCTATGAACTTGTGACCACGGCTCCTTGTCTATTGTGCTCACAAATATTTGATTAGAATTGTGTAAAAAAATAACTCAGGTTGTGTAAAATGTATGTGTATTTTTCATAAAAAGAATAAAGATAACATGCACATATATAAGAAAAGAACATGTAAATTATTACACCTAATTAAAAATGATTAAAAAGAATTAACTTGCAAAATCATGGATTTATGTATTAAAGTAATTATCATTGTTTAATGTGTATAATGAATCAAACTTGAAAATGTACTGTGATTTCTCATTAAATTATAAACTGTGCATAATCCCCTTTATAGTATGAAAATTTATGTTGTTGTTGTTGTGGCTAATGCCACCTGTCTGACGTAGTCAGAACGAGGCCCACGAAATTCATCGTGGCATGGGCAAGAGGTACGCCTGTCGTTGGCCTTGAGCACCATACAGGTGACAGTGCGATTTAAGCTCGGAAAAACTCCCCGAAGGGACGATAGATGGCGACACGACCTCTATCTCCACCTCCACAATTTCTGCAAGTGAACTGAAGGGGAGGGAAATAATGTATAATGAAGGACTTACAGAAAAGTAAAGTTATTTAATAAAAGTAGGCAATAGCTTAGAAAATTTCTTTTTGATGAATAAGATTTATTTTAATGGAATAATTTGTAGTGTGGTAAAAAATTAATGTATCAAAAACTGTAGTGGCATATTTAATATTAAATTAACAATACTAATGTATGCATTTTAAATTATACTAAATAATATAATTTATGTAATTTTTCTAAATTCTATCATTTATTGCAGCAGAAACTAATTGAAGAAACATCCGACTTCCTATTTCTCATGCTTTCTTGTCGAAAAGTCACTAGTTTTTGAAGAAAATGAACTTTATTGTCATTTAAATAGTCAGATTTCATTTCATCACTATTTATTATTATAGCTGAAATTTATTCTATTGTTTGCTTGATTTTTAAAAGTATGAAGATGTCATATTTTTTATAATGAATTTTAACTTCAATAAAATTTATTATACCTATTTTCAAAATGTACAAAATATGTTCACAAGTTTTCAAAATAATTTCAATTTTTTTAAAAAAATTACATTTATTACTTTTATTTTAATTTACTTACTATAATAACTAATTGAATAAGGTTTTTTTTTGTAAAGTGAAATGTTAAAAAAATGTCATTAAGAATAGTTAGTTTTGAATTTTTTCTGCTACCAAAATATTCTTTTCTGAAAAATTGTAAATATTTTGTATATGTAAAATTTGTTTTCTGTTCTATATTGTAAAACATTGATAAATGTGTGTATATATAGTGTTTTGTGACAAATAAAATCAGATTAATACCAATAGTATATAATTACTTTTGTTAGATGGAATTGGAACAGATTCAATAACATGTTCTGTTTTAGATAAATGTGACTTTAGATTAAATTAACAAATTTATTCTTCACAAAAAAACTGGATTTTTCATTCTCAGATTTTATAGAAATCATGAATTAAGAATAATTATTAGACATTAGAAGTTATTTAAATTAATGATTATATACATAATAAACATTATATTTTAACCTACCAAAGGGGTGCTGGAAAATTTTAAATAAAAAAAAATAGTTAAGGATATATATACTTGTATACAATCAAAATATAAATTAAAATTTTAAAATAATAAGAGTTTTGAATTCTCATTGTATAACATTAAATCATAACATCAAACGTAATTTTTAGCTGAATCATGAAAAAAAAAAGTACATTGAATTGCTAACGTTGTTCTTATGTTAAGGAATGAAAACTGGCCTTCTTTCAAAACTTTCCAATGTTTCTAAATCCTCAAGCAGAAAAAAATCAAAGTGGTCGTCCATATTTATTTACAAATCAGCGAGTTACCCTCCGAAATCGGCGGGTAGAATCCGCGAGTTATCTTTGGATGAATAATCCGTGGATTTGGCGCGATCCACAGTTGAGAATAACGATGTTTCGCCAATATGAGAGTTACCTCCGGTTCGGGGATAACTCGAGGATAATCCGCGATTGAGAATACAACCGTAAGTGGCTTCAATAATGGTCATCAGTGATCCTCCATCTCAAGGCAATGAGATGACACAATCCAGGGGTAGATATTGAATCTCACACCCTCCAGGCTTCACAGTTGGAACCAGGCAGTCCACATGAAATGCTTCTGCCAGTGTTCACAATACAAACACACATCTGGTGGTCTGGAATAATGTAAATAAAGATTCATCATGCCAAATAACTTGTTCCTATTGCAGTTGTGTCCAGTTTCGATGGTCTCAGTACCACAGTACTATTTGTTCTGCGCCGAAACTGACGGTTCTGAAATAGCTACTCTGCCATGAATGTTCGCAGTAAGCAACCAACTCCTGTTAAATAGTTTTCTTGAATACAGGGTTCTGAAGGAGGGTATTCATCTTAAACATTACCTGCAGCAGTGTAATCTTGCATTTTTAGATGACTATCCTCTTCAACACCCATCTAATTGCAGTCGTAGAAACATTAATTTTCACTCACTGTTGCACTTCACAGGTTTTCAAGAGCAGTTATAACCCTCTTAAAACACCCAAAAGGAGGCTGCTCCAGTGAAACGAGTTCCAATTATCATGCCTCTTTTCATGTTGGTGAGATAAGACATAATCCCGCTTTGCTAGGAAAAGAATTTTTGCATCCCTCTCACAAGGCCAAATTCTTGGCCCTTTCACTGGCACACTGTTGCAACAAGTGCCAGCTGTTTACTGGACGGTCGAAGAATGACCTGCATACTGGTTGTTAAAATCTCTTAAAAGGAGGCCAAGCTTCAATTACTTAGCAACCAGTTATTGGAATCCCATTACTGAATGCACCTACATGATAAACTCGAAAAATTATACTTTTTCCAATTAAAAAATTTAATAAGGAGACAGAAGAATAAAACTTTCCCAAAGTCTATAAAAAGCCAATTCAAAATACTGGGAATATTCATACTTTGATCATTTATGTAATAATTTAATTTCATCAACATCAACATACAATGTTGATCAACAGTATTTATTTGGCAAAATTGAGAAAAGCTGACAAAACACTTCTCATATAACCAAATTATTTTATATATATATATAAAGTATGTTATCTTTCTTTGCAACAAGAAAATTAAAAATTTTCTCAAAACTTAGCAATACATATATGCTCAAGTACAAACCTTATTATTCCAGAAACCTGTATCAGCTATGTATTCAGCAGGGCCTATTATGGTATGTAGCAAAGTAGCTTTCAAATGAAGATAGGGAGATCTTAACACGTCCAAATCCCATAACGTAACAGTATTGTCCCTACTGCAAGCAGCAAATTGTTTTCCAAAAATCCTTGAATGATATAATGTCATTAAACATCATATAACAACTCAACATAAAATCTAAACAAAAATAGGTATGCATTCAAAAAAATATTAATAGCATTGCATTTTGCTTTTATATTAGAAAAAATATTGCCCCTTTTAAATTTTCCATTACCAATTCTTTTACTGTATTATTTGAGAAATGTATCAATAATGAAATTAAATTTAACAAAGCTTTTTTAATACAGTACTATATAATGCGTATGCTCACATTTTACTTGATTTTTTTATATCTGTCTTTAAAAGTTTAAATATGTCATAACTGATATTTCAAATTAAGCATTTTCTACAATTGTCAAACCTGCATTAAAAGAAATTTGTTCCCTAATCTCTGAAGAACCATAAAAACAAATAATGATTTTATTTACCCAAAAGTATGCACAAATATGGTTACTCTTACACCATTTCCCACTACTTTAGTTGTTCAGTGGCTTGATATGAGGTTAATACCAACACCTTCATATATTTGGAGGGAAAGTTCCTTAACTTCTTTTTTAATAGATAAAATAACATACATAGAAGGAGAAAAAATTCCCAACACCAAGAAAAAAATATTGTACAGTAGTGAAATTTGGACAATGCAATTGTCTAGTTAAAATGTTTAACTGATTAAATTTTCAAGATAACAGGCTAATTTGAGCAAAGAAAATCCATTTCAAATGTGAAATGCTGTTACATTAATAGCCGGTGTAACTTCCAGAATTTTGAATGCAAGCATTGTGTCATACAGGTGCCGAATGTCACTTCGTAGTATGGAGTTCTATGCTTGTTGAACTAATTGTGTCAATGCTGGGACCTGGATGCTGCTGGAGTTGTCGTCCAATGATATCCCTTATGTGCTCAATTGGAGACAGATCTGGTGACCTCGCAGACCAAGGTAACATGTCAACACTCTGTAGAGCACATTATGTTACAACAGCGATGTGAGGGACTCCCCTCCTTGAATGCTGTTCATGAATGGCAGTAGTATAGGGTGAATTACCAGACTGATGTACAAAATTGCAGTCACTGTGTTTGGGATAACCACAAAAATGCTCCTGCTATCACAGGAAATTGCTCCTCAGACCATGACTCCAGGTGTAGGTCCAGTGTGTCTAGGCCTCAGACAGTTTGGTTGCAGGCATTCCCCTGGCCTCCTTCTGACCAAAACATAGCCATCACTGCCACCAAGGCAGAACCTGCTTTCATCAGAAAACACAACAGATCTCCACTCCATCCTCCAATGAGCTCTGGCTTGACACTACTGGCATTGCTAATGATGATGGCTCAAGGTCAGTGGAATACACGCAACAGGGTGCCTGGCTCACAGCTGTCCTTGAAGTAACCGATTTCTAACAGTTCGGTATATCACTGTTATACCTACTGCAGCTGAAATTTCTGCTGCAGATGCAGTACAATGTGCTGCAGATGTACATTAAATATGGTCTTTCCTCTCAGTAGTTCATGTGGCCTCTCGGAACACGGTCTTCTTCAGGCAGAACCCTCCCCTGACCACTGCTTCCAACAATCAACCATAGTGGGTACATTATGGCCAAGTCATTCTGCAATACCCCGGAAAGAAAAACCACCTTCTTGTAGCCCTCTTACATAACCTTGTTTAAATTCAGTGAGCTGTTGATAATGGCTTTGTCTTCTTAAAGGCAATCTTGGCCAACATAAGCTTAATAAGCCAAATTTCACAGGCAAATAATGCTCATGAACTTCATAGCACATATATAAAGCAATCCTGATTTGCAAGTTCTGAGTGGCACAAAAGATCCACACTTAAGTGCGAAATTTGAATCGATGTTATCTTTCAGACGTATAAACATGCCTGCTAAATTTCGTTTATCTAACACAAGTCTTTTTTGGTGTTGGGATTTTTTTTCCCATGAGTGTTTTTATAATTAATTTACATTAAGAACTTGACAACCCTAACAATTATTCTATTTCTTCTTCAATAGTACAACACTCATTTTTTTACCCACACTAATACCATTTAAAAGTATGTAACATACATTGTTTGATAAATGAAGATATTTTTTTTTTTACTTTTTATGGTTACATGATTTTTCATAACTACACACTCACAATGTATCATATACTTTACTCCACATAAATCATTTATATTTTTTACAACATATCAAATGATAAATAAAAATCATTATGATCACCAAAATATACAAATAATACTTTACTATTTAAATAACCACTTAACAGCAACTACAAAATGAAATTAATATTAAGTAAAAACAATGAAAGCACAAATCATAACATAAAGACATTTTTACCTTACACTGTTTATTACATCCCCATGTTTATGTAAAGTTAAATCATATTCTGAATGTCCTATTGAATCTAACAAAAATGATATTCTGATACAGCCATCTTTAGATACAGTGATCATGTGATGATGAGACCATGGCAATGTACGCAAACCATAATATGTACCTAAGGCAGACAAAAATAATGCAAAATTATTCAAAAATCCTGTTATTATTTAATTTTATATCAGTTGTATAAAATAAATACAAAAAATATTGTATGTGAAATTTTCTCATGGTAACTTTGGTTTCTAAAGAATCTAGGGGTGTGCATATTGAACAATACAAAAATAAGTAATCAATAAAGGCAAATATAGAAACTATATTTTTTTAAAAAAATATTACCTATGGAGCATAATAAGTGTTAAACTTAAATTACTGTTAAGGCAAATTACTTAAAAACTAACCAAAAATATAGTAAAAAATTAATATAAATGAATAAATAAATAAAAGGTATATCCATTGAAAAAAAAATAATGAAAATGCTACTTTGCCTGATTTTACCAGCAATGAACCAGATTTTTAAAATAAGTTCCCTTTTGCAAGGAGTGGTTCAAGCTTCAAAGGAATGGTATTTATATATAATTGTACTAACATAAAAAATGGTATTATTTATCAAATGGTATTTTTTTAAAATTTCTACTTTACGAATATCTCTATTTTGCGAACTTCCTGGAATTAGAAACATTTTACGATTTTCTTCATAAGACAATCTCTAAATAGTAAAGCACATTTTCTATTTAATGATTTTTTTCTCTTGAGATCCAATTTTTCTCTCTCTATGTTTAAAATATTTCTGGACCTTTGTATGATAAAATGATAAAAACCTTTGCGTCCCGTGTAGCCAGCTATCTGTTTAGCCACTGAACTAGTGTATTATTTTCTTTTAGCTTTTGTTTTGAGTGGCAACTATGTTTGGTATTTTTAATTAGTAAGTTCTGTTTTGTTTTTTTTAAGTTGTAAAATTGTATATGTAAGTTGAATAAAGGTAATGAATGGACATAATGGTGTACATTAATGTCGTAACTAACATTTGGTGATCCGGGACGTGATCTAAATATAAAAAAGGTAAGTACTTTTTGCTAAAGATTATTTAATTGAATATTAACTTTTGGTTGTCATGGAGTATCTTGTGAAGAAGCGATCTCTGTTATGTGCATCTTTTACTAAGACATATAAAAGTTTAATGTTTCTATTTCATGATGAAAATATAGAAATAAATTATGTTAAGATTAAATTGGCTACTTTAGAGCATATTTCTGCTGATTTAATGACTCTTGACAATGAAATTTTAGGACTTGCATTAAGTGCAAACGATAACGGTAAAAGTTATTCCGACGAATTTGAATCTGTAAAAGAATATAAAATCAAATATGATGAAGCCATAGTTTGTGTCAATTCTTTTATAGAAAGTAAATCACAACCTAACGTAAATATATTAAGTAATGAGAATTTGAAAATAAAACCTCCCAAAATTGAGTTAATGAAATTTGGCGGTGAAGTTAAAGAATGGTTGTGCTTCTGGAGTCAGTTTAAACGAATTCATGAGCATAAATATATGGAGTTAGAGGATACATTCCAGTATTTGATCCAAAGTATGTCACCAGGCACAAGAGCGAAAGAGATCATTGATGGTTATCCTCCTACTGCAGATAATTATACAAAAGTGATTGAAAGCAAGATTTGGTCGTGAGGAATTGTTAGTATAATATTATGTTCATGAACTCTACTAACTTTAGTTGTTAAAAATGTTACTAAGTCGAAACTACGCATTACCCAATTATATGATAAACTTGAATCCTATCTTAGATCATTAGAGTCAATCGGAATGACTTCCGATAAATATTCTGCGATGCTCTTCCCACTTGTAGAATCGTGCATTCCAGAAGACATTTTAAGAGTTTGGCTAAGGAATTCTGGAAGTGAAGAAAAATCCTACAGTGCAAGACTGACCCAGTTTTTAAATTTTCTAAGAGCTGAGGTAGAAGGGGAAGAACGTATAACTCTTGCTAAGTCAGGTATAAATCAAAGTGATTCTTACAGAAAAATTCATAAAGATAAGGAAGAAATTATTATTCCTACTGCGAGCAACTTGTTTTTGGGAGCAAAAAAAAGGAACAGCAATAATATAATAAGTTGTATATTTTGTGAAAATTCCCATCAAAGCAAAGATTGCTACAAAGCACAAAATTTAACTCACGATGAAAAATTGAGAATTATGAAAGAGAAAAATTGTTGCTTTGCGTGTTTGAAACCAAATCATAGAGCTAAAAATTGCAAGAGCAAAGTTCAATGCGTGTTTTGTGGTAGGAAGCATTACATTGGTTGTTATCCGGAGTTTAAACAGAAATCGAAAGCTATTGCCGAGTGCAAACAAGAAAATTGCGAAAGTAGCACTCTTTCATCAACATGTACTTCAGGAAGAGTTTTTCTCCAAACTTTAGTGGTTGCCTTTCAACATGAAAGAAAGAAATTTCATCTACGAGCATTGATAGGTACTGGAAGTGAATATTCCTATGTTTTAAAATCAACAGTAGAAACCTAAGGACTAAGGTCAGAAGTTCAAAGAAAATTAACACACATTGTTTGGAGGAAGAACATCTGATATGAATCATAAATGTTATCAAATCAATGTTGAGAATCTGTATACCGGTTATAGCTGCCAAATTCCTGTTTTAGATCAGCCTATAATTTGTGGATCTATACCTAGTCTACAGAAAGTACCTTGGACATTAGAATTAGCAGAAAGAGGCATTCATATCACAGATATTGATTGCGTCAACTCGCAGATTGATCTTTTGATAGGTTCGGACTTTGCCAGAAATATTTATACTGGAAAAATACAGAAATTAAGAACAGGCATTTTTGACATGGAAACAAAGCTCGGATGGGTTTTGATGGGAAAATCGCGAACAACTGGAGATGAGAATTCTATTGCTGCTTTAGTTACCTCCCTCTTAGTTCACAATCAAGAAATCAGAAACCTTTGGAAATTAGAACCCATTGGCATTAGAGATCCCTTTGAATGGAAATTCAGAGATGAAATTGATAAAGTTGTAAAGGATTATTTTATGGAAAATTTAAGAAAAGATAGCGAGGGAAGATATGAAGTGAAATTACCATGGATGCAAGACAAAAATCTTCCTGAGTATAGAGATATAGCTGAAAGAAGACTAGGAAGAACAACTACTAAGTTAAAATTGGAAAAAAATATGATACATATGATATGGTGTTCGAGGAGTGGTTAAAAGAAGATATAATTGAAAAAATACCACTTGAAGAACTGTCTAAATCTGGTTGCTACTTGCCGCATAGAGGTATTTTTAAGGAAAATTCAACAACAAAGGTTAGACCAATTTTCAACGCATCTAATAAAAAGAAAGGTTTTCCTTCACTCAATGATTGCCTGGAAAAAGGACCTAACATCTTAGAATTGATACCGTCATTGTTAGTAAGATTTAAAGAAAAAAGAATTGGTGTTATATCCGACATATAAAAAGGGCTTTCTTACAGATAAGCATTGCCGAAGAAGATCAGGATTATATTCAATTTCTGTGGTGGAAGAATAGTGAAAGTAAAGAAATTCAAGTTTTTAGACACCGCAGAGTAGTTTTCAGAGTTATATGTAGTCCGTTTATTCTTGGAGCAGTCATTCAGCATCATCTGGAGAACACGTGTAGGGAACATAAAGAAATCGCAGAAAAGTTATTGAGATCGTTTTAAGTTGATAACTGCCTCATGTCATTATACACAGAAAAAGAAACGCACCATTTTATAGAAGTTTCTACACAACTCATGTCAAATGCTAAATTTGAATTGAGAGGCTGGGAGTTTAACGATTCCAATGGCTCAACTCCACAACCAGAAATATCTAAAGTCTTGGGAATGCTGTGGAATTGTAAAAATGACACTTTATCCTGTGAAGTTGATTTAAGTATTGAAATGACGGAACCATTTACTCGAAGAAAGTTACTTTCTATTGCACAACGAATTTTCGATCCTATTGGGTTTTGTTGTCCTGTAATATTGTATCGAAATTACTTCTTCAGGAAAGCTGGAAAGCAAAACTTGGTTGGGATGATGAGCTGACAAAAGATGTCACTGAAAAATTTAAGAAATGGTTCAAGAATCTTCATCTTTTGAAATTGGTAGACATTCCAAGATATATGTCAATGAAGAACTGTGTATCTATTTTGAGAGTCAAAACAAAATTGACAGAGAGAAAAGATTTAGAAAATTTTAAGTATTCAATTTTATTGCCAAGTAAATATAAATTAGTTAAACTACTCATCATAGAACATCATTGGTTTTTACATCATGCTGGACTTCATTTACTCTTAACCAATCTCCGAGAGAAATTTTGGATCATAAACGGAAGAAAAACAATAAGATTAGCTATTTCAAATTGCATTGTATGTAGAAGACACAGCACAAAAGCAATAAGAACAATTTCTGTGTCACTCCCAGAAGACAGAATTAGAGAGGCATCAATTTTTGAAGTTGTTGGGATAGACTTAGCAGGCCCTCTTATTCTTAAAGATGGAACAAAAGCCTGGTTTGCCTTGTATACATGCGCTGTTTTCAGAGCCATTTCATCTGGAGCTGCTAACTTCTCTATTTACGAATTGCTTTTTTTAAAGTTAACGAAGATGTATTGCCAGACGTGGACGTCCCCAAGTAATTTATAGCGATAATGGTACAAACTTCACAGGAGCTAGTAATCTTTTTAAAGCTATAGATTGGAAAATGATTGAAAGTGAAGCAGTTAATAGAAGAATGACGTGAAAATTTAATCCACCCTCAGCATGCTGGTGGGATGGTTTTTGGGAACGTTTAATACAAAGTGTTAAGAAAATTCTAAGAAGAGTCTTGAAAAATGCCTCATTAACTTATGAAGAGATTTTTAGTTTACTTTGTGAATGTGAAGCTATTGTTAATTCAAGACCTTTAACTTATGTATCGGAAGATTCAGACGAGTTGCAACCAATAACCCCTGCAATGTTTCTGCAAGAAATTCCTAAGACTACAGTATCAGCAAAAACTTCAAGAAGAGTTGAGAAAGCGTTTTAAGAGAGGAATATCTTGGAAATCTTATGCTCAAGCAAACAAATGAAAAATCATCTTATGAATTAAAAAGTTGGGGACATAGTTTTAATTGAAAATGAAGATAAGAAGCGAGCATTTTGGCCTTTGGGGCGAATAGTCGAGTTGTATCCTGGGAAGGACAATTTTATCATACTGGTTAAAGTTAAGACATCGAATGGAGAGGTTCTACGACCAATTCAACGCTTATATCCACTAGAAATACAACCAGAATCTGAAATAAGTTCTAAAAAAGCAGATGCTGAACCGGAAAAAATCTCCACAAGTCTTCAAGAGTTATTAAAGGAGAGAATTACCAGAAGTGGTCGAGTTATAAAGTTGCCTTCTAGATTCAGAGACTTTTAAGTGAACTTTAAATTGGACTTTTGAGTGAAATTTTAGTTTAATAAATATTTGTTTTGATAAAATTTGTGTTATCAAAAGGTGGGAGTATGTGTCACGTGTAGCCAGCTATCTGTTTAGCCACTCAACTAGTGTATTATTACTTTCTTTTAGCTTTTGTTTTGAGTGGCAACTATGTTTTGTATTTTTAATTAGAAGTTCTGTTTTGTTTTTTTAAGTTGTAAAATTGTATATGTAAGTTGAATAAAGGTAATGAATGGACATAATGGTGTACACTCTGAAACAATTTTATAAAGATTACAGTGTGGAGAAAATATGCCTGAATGGGTTTTGAGTGCATTGCAAAGATGTGAAAAAAATATTTTTTCAAACAAAATTAAGAGACTTCACCAGTAATTAAATTTAAGAATGCATGTAATATATGCTAAAAATTACTGGTTTTAAAAGAAATTGTTTAAAATTGGTATACAGTCTATAAAATTAGAAAATGTCACTAAAATTCATCACTTTTAATATAACATACTTTTTTTAAAGTTGAAAATACAATGTATTTCTGGAGAATGCTTGTTTTCCTTATAAATTTATTTTTGATGAACAAGATATATAAAATAAATATATATTAATTTACAAAAAAGATGAAAATAAGAACTGTTTTTAATAGTAATAATGTTTATGAATTTAAAATTGGTTTTAAGTGTATAAAATACATTGAAAAGTGAATGTCTACTTAATGAATTTTCCACATAACAAACTTTTTGGGGGATCCCCTATTTAAGAGGTCGAATTGTATATATATTTGTAAACTGCTGTTTGTAAAAAATGAAACATTATGAAGGAGTTATCAGAATTAAATGAAATTTAAAGTCCAAACAACTTGTATTAATACAAATGAATGACGAAATTTTCAAAGCAAAAAAACAATATTAAGTATCCGAAATCAGTATTTGATGCAGCCACCATGCGCTGCAATAAGTACTTCTATACAACGTGGCATGGAGTCAAACAGATTTTGAATGTCTGCTTGTGGAAGAGAATTCTATATTACTTGTATGCACAGCAAAAGTTCTTTTGAAGCAGCAGGACACGTATCACAAGCAAGATACCGACTAACCAAATCCCACAAATGTGCAATAGGCAACATATCTGGTGAATAAGCAGGCCAAGGAAGAAGTTGCATGGGTGATGAATCTGTACGGAACCTTTCCACTTTTTGGGGATTATAAATTTGCGTATATTTCCAATCAACTCTGAGAGGAGAACAGGATATGCAAAGTAGATAGGGTATTTAAGCAGAGCGTTGTAAGCTAGCAAAGATGAAGGCTATTGAGCCAGCAGCAGTATAATCAAGTTTAGAGGATTCAATTGGATTACGATAGTGAAGCATTTTAATGCTAGTACTCTACAAAAGAATCTTAAAAGCTAATATACCAGTAAAGATATCAAAGTATTACCAGGTGATATACTATAGTTTATTATTGCTTAAAAAAAGCGCTAGTTTAATAAAATTAGTTTAAATTAATGAAAGCTAATAATTCGAGTTGCGTGTATTTCTCGAACCTCCTATTTCGGTAGACCCCTTATTGATCTTACGCGTAGTTATTGATTAATTTCATATTTCGTAACTTAATTTAATCTTAAAGGTAAATCCCTTTTGTTTGACGTAACATAGAAATATTATATGTCATTAGATTGAATCAAGTGAATAAATATAAATTATTATTATACAAATGGCTTTTGGCGATTCTTTGCCTCAAATGAATCTTGGTGTCCAGGGTGGAACCCAGGAGGGTTCTAACACACGTGTTGAGCTGAACAGAAGTCTCGCAGTCTTTGCAACATGTAGATGTGCATTATCCTGCTGAAAGATAGCTCCAGGGCTGCCTTGAAGGAAGGGAACGACTTCAGGCTGTAGCACTTCACGGACGTACCTGTTGCTATTGAGATTACCCTCAATTTGTAGCAAATTGGATCGTCCATGATACGAAATCATACCCCAAACCATAATTTTGGGTGTTAGGCCACTATGTCATTTGATAACACACTCTGGAAGGCAGTTCACCATTCTTGTATCATGCTCCTTTTGATTTTGTCAATTTTCGGGAACAAAACACAGTAAAAAACTAATTACTGAATAAATAATTAGCATTAATTAATAAAATTAATCATTAATAACAAATACTTAATTAAATTTTACGTACTATATGCATAGAATTATAATCAATTGGAACCCCCTTGTGTGCGCCACTGGTGGTCCCACAAAAAAAAATTGAAGTGTGATTCATCCGTAAAGACAACTTCGTGCCAATCAGCTTGCCAGGCTCTGTGCTCATGAGCCCATTGCAAATGCAGCCATTGATGGTTTGCCGTGAGGGGTATCCTGTATAAAGGCACCTTTACATGCAATTCACGGTGCAGCAGACATCGACAAATTGATGAAGCCGACATTAATACACCTGTAACAGTAACCAACGTGCTGCCAACTGCCTGGACTAAACTGTACAGACATTCACCACCATGCAGAGCAGGTGTTGATCGTTGTGCACTGACATCACCTTCCCTCATCCACTCCCAGTTTTTCGAGTTGTTCGGTGCTCGTTGATCCACTGCTTCCAAACTCGAATCTCTGTGAAACTGTTCCACTGCACACGAGCTCCTATTGTGCAATAGGAAAATCCTCCTTCTAGAAGGCCAATAATCCTCCCCTTTTTAAACTCTGTAAGTTGTTGGAATTTCTCCTTATTTCGCTGTGGAGGCATATTAAGGTCTCACTAAACGTTCACCACCAACAAATAATCCTTAACTATTTTTAACGTGTCCCGCAACAGCCCTCTATTAATACGCTTTCAGCATCAATTCAGAGGGCGCAGTGGCTCTGAAACTTTACTATTTTAGGTAACATCCTATAATTGATATTTGCTGCAAAGTTCATTTAATTCTGATGATTCCTTCATGGTGTTACATTTTTTACAAATAGCAGTGTATAAGCACCCCTATTTACATTATCTGTCAATGTGAGTTTTCCATGATTCTCTCAGTAAGTGATCACTTGTGATATCACTTCCAGACATTGTAATATAATTCTTATTTTTCATTTTATGAAATTCACTTTAAGCTTTTGTTTGGATTTTATGAATTCCTTTTAAGATCCAACATTAATAATTGTTTTCCTTCAACTTTATATACAAGAGTCACCATTTCCTGGTAAATTGGTCAGTTTGGATTACTAATTAATTTTGTGAAAAAATTATATTTATGTTTTTAAAGATGATATTAAGATCAGAGAGATATGTTCACCCATTTAATATTGGTAAAAATTTAAGATTCATAAAGATTCTTTTCAATTTCTTTATAGATTTATTTTAATTTTAAAAAACACATTTCAAAATAGCATAAATGAAATATTTAGGATCTCGGAAACAAAACTGCACCAAATGCTATTAGAAAATGCTGCTGTTTAAAATACAGTAATCTATTAGATTATGTAAAAGATCCAAGAAAAATTGAATTATGAACATACTTATTTAAATATATAGAGAACAAGCATAAATTAAAAAACATATCAGGATTCTGTTTTCAGAAAGAAATAATTTTCGAACCACCTGTTCACCTACCAAGATTTAAAAGATCAACCAAAGCTATGTCAGTTATAGCTTTCAAATGCAAATCAGATTTTTGTTCAATGTTGTCATCATCACTTATTGACCATACATATGCAACACCATTATTATGACCAGTAACAACCCATGAACCTAAAAAAATAAATCTTATTACATTACATTTGGGGTAGAATGCTATAAAGTTTTTATAAAAAGTCTTCTACTAATATATTTATGAATCAATGCATACTGTTAACAGAATTTCAAAGATTTACATGTGAATTCTAAGAAATATTAAAAGAAAATTTATAATTTTCTTTTAAGTAAAATTTTTTGGTTTTTTCCCCCTTGAATTTTTGCCTTCCCCTCCCCCATCAAAAGGAGAAGATTAAACATCATACAAAGAGTAAACCCAGAACCTCTTCTCTCTTTTAGCTTTTGTAAAACTATTTCCAGTGAAAACTGATCATATTGAAACAGATGCATATGAATCAGTCTTATTATCATACATCAATTAAATACATCATGCTTTCTTGTTCATAAGCCTTCTGAGCCTTAAAAAGGTTATGTATTTCTGGAATTATAAAACTCTTCCTCATCTTTTAGATATTCAGCAATAATTTATCTCACAAATAATTTCCATTTTAAGTTAGACTTAAAGCATTCATAAAAATCGACATTTCACTTAACAAATTAAGACACTCTTGAAAAATCTAGTAGAGCTATGTTAGTAGTTGACATCTAGAAGTTTTCACGGCCTTGTTAGTAATATGTTATATAATTACTTTATGTGTGTGTGTGAAAAACTTTATTAAGTGCTTTAATGAGAAAACATTTAAAAATATATAGATATATACATATTTTACTATATGAGAGGAAAAAATACAAATTACTGTCATATAATTTTTAAAATTGCTAAATTTGGATATAAAATTACCATACTTATTCAAATCTAAGCAACCAACGATTCTTAGGCACACCCAGAATTCTCAATATTTTAGTGAAAAAATAAAGAATAGTGTAAAAAGGTTTATGAATAAAATCCAATATTTATCAAATTTTCAAAAATTTTAAATGAGAACTTATAGGAAGTGAATAATTAATTTAATTTACCAACATTAAAAGCTTTTAAACAGATACATGAACCTGTAATTGCTCTAATCATCAGTATCATGTTCAATTTCCCTCATCAAACGAATTTTTCCAACTTCAATTCTAAGACACACCCAATTTTCAATAATATTAACATTTGGGGAAAAGTTCTGCTCAGATTCAAGTAAATATGGGAATAAAATTTTTAAGTTTGTCTATACAACCAAATTTTCAAAGCATAATAAAAAATTTTGCATCACAAAAATGCAAATAAAACAAATTAAAAATAAGTTCTATTGTTATTTAAAAATAGTTTTTTTTTAATTTACCTGAAGTTGCTATACATGTTATAGGATTTGAGCAGAATGCTTGTACTTCAAATACATTCAACAAATGTCTTGGTTTAATCACTTTTCCAAAATGCCATTGTTTATATATATCTAACCAATCCACATTGAAGTTTTTATAAGGAATAGTTTTATAAGATACAAGTTCTTCAATGACTCCATCTGAAATATCCTGCATACAAAATTTTCTCCAAATTTTTTTACTGTTCTGGAGTTTATGCACAACAGCCCACCATAATTTGCAAACTTGTTTAGCTCTGCAAAATGATGTTCCATCGAGATTTGCAAATATGATTTCCAAAATTTCAGCAGGTACCTGCTGAATTGACATAACTAAGAGAAGAAAAAAAAAATTGAGCATACACAAATTAATTCAAAAATATCATAAGAAATTAAACTGTTATTGAATGTGGTAGAATATTTTAAAAATTACAGAATCATTCAATCAAAGAAAGAGTATGTTAATAAAAACAATGTCTATTAAAAGACTGACAAATTACCATTTGAATAATGTAGTTATTAGGTATTTCATTTATTTAAAATTTAACTGACTTATTTTTATTAAAATGATATTTCAGTAAAGAAATGAAATTTAAATTTGGTTACTTATGTAAATAAATGATACTTGCGTATTACCCTCATCGCAGCCAAATTGGCACCATATGAATTGCACAATTTTCATCCAAAATCTGACTGGTTGTGTTTTTTTTTTTTTTTTTTTTTTTTTTTTTTGTTTGTTTGTTTCATTTAAAATATGTTAGAGAATCTTGTTTGTTTTGAGATCAAGGCACAATTCCCATCTCACCAATTTAGCTGTGGTGACGCTAATACGTAAGTACCGAATAAACTTTAGCATAAATTCTTAAAAATCTTTGATTTATTCATTGAGAGACTGATACATAAGCACCAAAAATCATTGATAAAAAGTATTGCAGTTTCCCCTTCCTGCCTAAATACTGCTGCTTATGCCATTTCAGATTAATCATACTATTTATAACTAAATTTTTCAGTGATATTTATATCACACATCAAGCAATATTCCATTAAACACAAAAAATACAAAGGATAGCATATTTTTAAAGAGATTTACAATCAATTACTGAGGAATTCAAAAATATTTCAGAACAAAAGCATAGAGCCAGCAGCAATTTTTAATTAGAAGTGGGAGAGAAGTATAAAATATAAACAAATAAAAAAATAGCTAGAAATGTGGGGAGTAAAAAACTGGAAGTAAACAAAAGAAAATTAAAAATTTAGTCATTGTATGGTTGGTTGGTTTGGTTGTATTATTGTAAACTATTGGCAACATTATATGAAACATAGCACACGATTGCCAATTTAGTGCATGTGACACATGCAAAATTGAGGTTGCCAACTTGGCGAGTTATCTTAAATGTTGGTGATTGTTGCAATAATATGCAAGTACCCATTTTTTCATACTTTCTGAAGAAATTCAGACATCCCCAAGGAGTCTTTAGTGCTTACAGTGATACAGTATGAATTAGGTAAGCAATGTGTCTAATAGCTGTGCCATGATGCATGACATTTTTTGCATATTTTTGCTAAATTTTTGAATAATTAAAAAAAGGTACTTTTCCGTTTGCCGTAATCAATAAAGTTGCCAAAAATGATACAACCGACGCCAAACAGAATATTCCCCCTGGTAAACCTTTACCACCATATTTTCAAAACAAGTTGCAATCTTTTCTTATAAGTAGCATCTTTTTCATAATACATCGAAGATGAAAAATAAATGAGAGCTAATATTTTTTAAGTGTATATTGTATGTAGTCGCCAATAAAGCCTGCTCGGTGAGATTTGCACAGGTGAAACAGAAAAGTACAAAAAATTGACGGCAAATCGTTAGTTGAAAGTAAACAGGGTTCATATAATTTTTTATTGTGAGTTTTTAATTTCAGATAGTTAAAATGAGAGAGAAAAAAATTAATTTAACTCCAAAAATTGGAGTCACTTCTAATGATGATGATGTCACATTTTTGACAGAACCAAATCGGACAGTACCATGGGCCAGATTACTGTTCTGGTAATCTGTTCAATATTATCCACATAGAGGTTTGTTGACGAAAATAGGACCCCTATTTCTTGTAGGGCAGCAAGAATAGCTGGACAGTCAAAAATATGAACAGGTGTTAGTTAGCTCTGCATCTGTGAAATCAGTTGAAAATTATTTTTGAAATCCACTTGAAAATATTTAATCACAAAAGCGCTGCGGTAGCCAAGTAGTGATGTCACAAACTCGCAGCCGGCGTTGAATCATAAGTTCAAATTCTGTTCAAATGAAAACTGGCTGTTAAATCTGTCGAGGTTTGAAGTCCTCATACAAGTGTGGTGTTGAAATTTTACGAGTGGGTGTTGTACTTATTGCGTAACTGATGTTCAAATTTATGTGGTCCGTCACCAGTAGACTTTGTATTGCTTTAAAATGCGATATTAAAAAAAATAAAATCAACTTGATTACAAAATATTTGGAGTATATGACTTTTTTGTGTGCGTGCATTAAATGGGCATAAGTTGGAAAAGTAAAATGCTTAGTAATTATGCTCTACAAATTGTTCTTAAAGTTTTTACTTCTTTTATATATTTGGTCAAAAAGTTTTGAAAACATGAGGTGTTATTTTTTATTACATGGTTTCAAAGTTGCAGTTAAGTATGCAAGCTGTAATAATAAATGATTAGATAAGAGTGTGCACACTAAACCATGCAACTACACATGACTACACACCTATCTAATATATATTATAAATGTGAAAGTTTGTGAGGATGTTTGTGGGTCTTTCATGCAAAAACAGCTGAATGGATTTTAATGAAACTTTACAGTAATATAGCTTATACATCAGAATAACACATAGGCTATAAATTATAAAAATTTGTAAAAAGTGTCCAAAATATAACGATATTTGTCAAGTAAGTAGGAAAAAATTCTGGCATCTGCAAGCATATCTGGCTTGCGCTGCAAAAAAGCCCACCACAGCATATATCTATCTTTTGTATGTGAAAAACTCTTTGTTTTGGATACGCAAGGGGCTCACTTCTAATTAATTCCTGTGATCAGAATAATGCCTTTTTTATTTCAGAGTAAAACTAAGTTTTGAAGGGAGAGGTTGTTATAAATATCTCTTTATTTTAATGTTTTTTATGATTTTATTATGCACATTTGCTAGTAAGAAATTGATCTTTTTTCAAAATAAATGCTTTTATCGGTTCCGGTACTTAAAGTAAATAAACTTTCTCTTTCACACTGCATCATTTTGAAAAATTTTCAAAATTTGTTTGTGGCTAGTAGTTAATTATTATGCTATAGTTTTAATTGAACAGGCAGATATTGCATTTTTTAAGTATAAAAAGAATTATAACTACTGTACTGTATTTTTTGGAGTGTGTGAGTGAGTGAATATTAACACTGTTCAGCACATCGCACTGTTCAGCTACACGAGGGCTTTTGGCAACGTATCACATAATTTTGAACCATGGTCAAGTGACGTGCACAACAACTGAGCTGGCACCCCCTTCTCTTAACTACCACACCACACCAACTTACAAGGAATATTCTACCAATACTTAGCAGGAATATTCTTAGAAATCCACTCTTCCAAGATATATGGCAGCACGGGTTCTATGATGAGTATTTTAGCGGGGAAGCCGAATAGTTTTGTAGCAGATATTGCGTTTTCAGCTGACGGCGTTTTCAGCGGATTGCAAAGATTATTATTTTTGTCCCGAAAAATAGTTTATGTTAAAATTTAAGTGTCTTATGTTTTTGTATGTTAATGAAGACTTTAGAAAGCAATTTGACTACTTTAAGTGAACGGTGTATATAATTAATTTTACAGTGGAATATCTTTAATTAATTTATTATCTCTAACGGATTAAATTTCCCAAAGTGGAGTATTTTGTTTATGTATATCCCTTAATTTGTAAATGTTGTGATCCAAAAAAAATATTGTATGAAAAAAACTGCAGTAAATCATAATGCGGTTGGATAAAGTATTAAAGTGCATTTCTCCCCTACACGGCGGGTCTTACAAAGCTCTGATAAAGCTCGAGCTACGAAAGTAGCTAGGCATTTGCCAACTTGACTCTATCGTTAACACTTCGGTTAACATTTCACTATGTTTTTGATTGAATCGCCATTATAATTTAAGAAACTACGTTGCTTGCAAATATTACAATTTTAAAATAAAATAAATACCACAGAAAGTAATATATAAGTAAGTAATAAAGAAAAAAAATAAGTAATAAAGAAAGAAGAAAGTAATAAAGTATTACACTTTCAGATATAAATTATTTACACTACTTAAGCGTTCATTACACAAAACTTTTAACAATGTGTTACTTTTGCTGAGCAGAGATCTGCTTAGGAAGGTATTTTCAAAAATCGACCCTCGAGAGTGTTACGGGGAGTTACAAATAAAAAAATCCTTTTCATCAGCTATTAGATCTACATGCTTAAAATTTAACAAAGGTGGGGGTTTTTTTCTTTCCTTTTCTTTTTCTTTTTTGTTTAGCTGAGATATGCAAAGCTTTTTTTTTTGTTTAATTTGCAATTCACAAAAAATTAACTCATTAAAAAACTTCTTTTTCCTTCAATCTGTGTTGTTTCATTTTTAAGTTCACCCATGCGAAGAACTGGTATACCAGCTAGTATATATATATAAGTAATCAAAATAATTATTACCAGTTTTTGACTGAACTATCGTACTCTCAAAGAGTGTGGTCATGAGATTACCGAAAATATTAATTTAATGTTTTAAAGTACTTTCTTCTAGAAAATATTTTAATAGTAAAAATACTTTAAAGAACTTAATAGTTTAATAAATATTATAATATTTGAAAATACATTTAATATTTAATTTATAATTGTTTTCTTTTGTGATTTATTTTGTTTGGAAACAGTAATTTATGCATTACATGTGTCTGTGTGAATTAAGTTATAATAAATTTATAATTATTTAAAACTAAAATTTTTTATTTTTTATACTTTTAAACATAAGAACATTTCCCAAAATTAGGAATAGATTTTTAAAAATTCTAAGCTTATTTTAAAACACATATTTATTATATAATGCCTTATTAATATTTTCATGGTATTTTTCTTATACTTAAGGTATAATAGCCTATATATCTCCGCCTCCTTCACTAATCTGCCTCGTATTTAAGCAATTGATGCAATAAAATTTTGTTTCAGAATAAGTTATTTTTGGCAATTTGCATAGAAGGATTTCTAATAAACATACTAATCATACATATAAATTCTACTTTCTTAGAAATCCTGGACATTAAAATAGAGAAAACATATTTTTTAACTTTAGAACTGACTTCATAAGAAACATGCGCATTTTTAAAAAATCACAATACTCTTAAATTAAAAATATGCATTTGAAAGTTTACAAGTTTTTCAATTAAAAAGGGGAACCAAGATTCAGAAAAAATTATTGTAATATGATATGGCTCCAAGTATTAGAATCCTTTTTACTTGTGAATGAATACTGACTAAAAATCACAGCAGCCCTTACTATCTCCCCTTTGTAACGAGAAAAACGCAATAATACCACATGTTTCTCACAAAATTCCCAGTGGGGAAAGAAAAATTTTCTTCAATTCTAAAAGCGCCAAGAACAAGGGTATTTTGACTTGGAATCAGCCGAATTCTAAAGGTTAATATAGAGCACCCCACGCTTTTACCTCAATGACATTAATTTTATAGTTAATCATTTTATTCTTATATTAAGAACTTTTTTACTTTTTAGTTTGATTCACTATAAAAAAAGCGTATTTTTTAAGGATTTTTTTTAAAACTAGAATTTATTTTTCATTTTTTAGTTCAATCTACAATAACAGCCTGTTTTTTTAGTTTTTAAAACTATCATTTATTCTTTGTTGAATTTATCTTTCAGTTTGATATTTGGAGTCGGAATTACGTAGCTGCTGGAATTAGTCTTGCTCTTCAATGGATATTAATTAATGAGTCTGAAGGGTACTTATTCTTTTTGTTTACGGAGCTTCAGATGAATCCCCTATCGTTGTATTTCAAAGATTCCGTTTCTACAGGTACAAGTCTAACTAATAAAAGTGTGTAAGAAGAAATATTAAATGTCAATCACATTATTACCTTCTAAATGTATTGCAATAATGTTAATTTGTATCATCACTTCTAAATGTATTGCTTTATAAAAATAGAAAATATTTAGCAGTTAGAACATAAATTATTTTTTTCACATCCACAAGTTTTTTTTTTTTTTAATTTCCATTTCCAGAAAAACTAGATTTATATTATGGTAAGAAATTGCTAACTCACCCACCCTCTCCTTTCTCACATAAAGAACACCTTTTTTTGTTTTATTTGTATTAATAACAAACATTTTCATTTTTAGGGTTGCACCTTTTTAAGGGGTAGGGTCTTTTAGTCGCCATATCTGGAATTAGTCACCAAATTTGGAAATGAAGTATCGAATTAGTCACCAAATCTGGAAATTCTATATGCAACTAATCGCCAAATATGGAAACAATATAATGAATTAGTCACCAAATCTTGAAATCCTTATTTCTGAGGATCCTGATCAGGACAATGAAACAAAATCATGAAATTGTATTGCCATTGGTCCTTGACAAGTGTGCAAAAATTTGAGTTAATATGACCTTTTAAAGTGGGTAAAAATCGAGTCCAAAGATTCCATTACATACAAGTGAAACTTAAAAAAGCGTTTTAAAAAGCTGCATTTCATTTAACATCATTTTCTTGCACTACCTACCTTAACCAACTGCATTTTCAACAATAAATATAATTATTCCCATTTCAGACGACCACTTGGAATCCAGTGCAAGATTAGCACTTAGTAATTATATAGAGATATTAAAGATTGGGGGGTTAGTATGCAAACTAAGTCTTCTACAGAGAACTATAAAACTATGAGAACTAACTTTAAATGAAAATGATTTATTTTTTAACGTATTTTGAGTTTCATAATAAATCCATCATTTAATATTATTAAATTTGTGGGTATAATTATTATGTTTATATCTTGCATTTTGTTTAAAATGTAGTTTTAAAAGAGTATTTTTTTTATTGTAATTATGTAGGTAAGTATATATTCTGTATTTATTATTGTTAGAATATAAATACTGTTGAGCTTTTTTTGTAGCTTACCAAAACCTACGCCACTGGGTGTGGACCGCAATATCTTAAAAATAATTAGAAGTAGACCGCACCAAGTAAAAGTTTGCCCACCTCTGCTTTACAGGAATTGACTTCTCTCTCAATTTGAAATTTGCAACAGCATTTGCGTCTCTCTAATAAGATAACATTGACAAAGTTGTCATTATTAAGATTTCTAGCCTCTTTTGCCAGCTATATATATATATATATATATATATGCATAGTTTCATTGCCTGTAATGTCAACATGTGCAGGTAACCATTGGAGAAAGCAGACTTAATCTAACTCATGTAATCTAAACAGGCAAGAGCAAATCTCTTCTGTAATCCATAAAGCTCCATTTAGAATTGCATGGAGGGCTGCTTTTCAGTCACAAAAAATGACAACTGTTCCAGAATAGGAAGAGTCTCATATAGATCAAGAGCCTCGATTATTGCCTGATCACTTCCAATCATTGTAACTACATAGCAAATGCACATGAACAGTTAGCTTGTTCAATTAATTGAGATAGTCAGAGCTCAAGTGCCTCCTATGACAATGCAAACACAGACACTAGAGCTCTGACAATGCAAAATCATACTAGGAACTTAATTTTGAATGAAAATGAAAGCATAACTTGACAAATGCATAGATTACTAAACACTGTTGAAATAAACAAAATTCATTCCATTTTCCTAAGAAAAAACAAATTACAATTCACATGAAAATTTTTATGTGGATGGAAGAAATTCATACAATATTGTATAAATTCAGAAAGCACACAGTAAAAAAAAAAATTACAATTCTAGCAAACAAGGAATTCAGAGAGTTTTAAGCATATAATTTTATTAATTATAGGTACATACAAATGTAATTTAAGAAAATAAATTACATTAAAACTGGATTTTTAATATTTCTGAAGAAAGAAAACATGTGCATGAAAAAAAATTCCCTTTTATCTTCTAACTTTTTCCACAAAAAGAATCAGAATAAAAAAATATTAAACAAATTTCATATACATAAACAATAATGGTGATATAAAAAAAGACTGGGAATATAATAATTAGAAATAAAACCCAAAGTTTCATATGAAAGAAAAGAAACAAATTAAAATGCTCACAAATAATAGGTAACAGTTTGGTGCATATGTAAAATCCTGTTAACTAGTTTCATCAAACAATATTTCAGCTATAATGAACTGCAAAAACATTAAAGTTCAACAGGATTTTATACATGTATCAAACATACAGGCACATCTAAAAAAGTGCTCTTTACTCTATTATCACCCATTGATCATGGTCTTGCACAAGCTGCTACAATATGTATATGTTTTCAAATATCTTAACCCGGGAGAAATCATGCACTCAATACGCGCAGTGCCAATTTAAGCCGATTTCAGGCCCTGGGCGTAGAAGATCTACAGGCCCTCTTGGCACTGGCAGATCAAAATTTATTACCAGAAAACCTGGGTAAGTCCAGCTTATCTGGGCCCTTTCAGGCCTCCAGGTCACCCCAGTCCCTTTTTTATAGTTATTTTTACTACACAATATAAAAATTATAATTCCAGTGAACAATTTAATTAACAGAAAGTATACTTACCTACTTTTAAGGAAGACCCTTTTACCCCTTTTTTTTAAGCACTTCTGGGGTTTCAATTTTTCTTTCATAATTTGAGAAAAGAACCAACCAAACGGAACTAAAATGTTCCAAATGGGCATGACTTTAATTAAGGACACAAATGACAGGCACTATTTACTAACATTTCAGGAATGATATTTGCAGGCAAAATTGTCACATTTCATTCAAATGATTGTAAGTTTAGAAGCCCAGTGGCTGAGTGGTTCATGCATAGCATCATCAAGCTTGCTTGGGAACTTAACGCTGGGGTTTCAATTCAGACTAACCAACTGACCGGAACATGTGCTCATGCACCTCAGGGCCCAAGGTCATTTATACTAAGTTGGGGACAGTAGGCTTTGACCCTTATAGGCTGTCATGCCTCTGAGTTAAGTTAAGCTTGTAGTTTTATTGTCCTTAGATGATCGAAAAGTAACATGTTGAACTTTTTCTTGCTTGTCTCTTTTTGACTAGGCACAATGTGTCTTATAGTACATTTGTGGCTTCAAATCTTTTTTGATGGAGTTACTTAGGTGTAGCATTTGAAAATCTTCCTTTGGACTCAAACGTTTCATGTTCATCACTTTTCTCAAATTTACTTTCACTATCTTTATCATTTCTTATCTTGCTTGATCAATTTCTTTTTCTGAAGCTTCAACTTTGTCCAATAGGGACCAGATGCCCTTTTCTTTTTTTATATTCTGTTATTTACATTTATAAACCATAATGGGCCATACAACACAGCATTCAAACCACTAAATCATTTAAAGGGGTAAAATGTAGCTTATTTTAGAAAATATTTGGGGACAAAATAAGGGAGGAACTTGGCAAAAAAAGCAGGGAACTCAGTAAAAAAATTATTTATTTATTTTAAATTAGGCCTGCCAACGTCCTTTCAGACATAATCCAATATAAAGCAGATGCCACTCTAGCAAGGAGAACTTCACAGTTGTCTTGCGAGAGGACATGAAGTAGAGCGGAGCAATCAGATAGATGTTCCCCAGTCAGTGGCCCAGATTTACAGAGAAGGTAGAGTGGTTAAATAAGCCAGGCCAATCTTAAACAGATGGGCTTGCAGGTAATCATGTCAGTGATGGCTCTGAAACGTGCCACACCCTCCACCCTAGGTAGGGCAGAAAGCTGAGCACGTCTTTGGCCATCAAGCAGACGAGACCAAGATTTACCAACAGCCAGGTCTGTAAGCATGGAAATTCTCTTCTGTCGAAATTTGTCCCTTAGAAGTCGCTTGGCGTTTCGAAGAGGCATTGGAAGGCAATGTGGTAAAGATTGTACAAAATGTTTGTCACTCCCGAAAAAGGGGGGATATGTGATAAATACATTTTAGTTTCCATGAAGACTGTTATATAGAAGGATAATAACAAAGTCATTGGTAACAAATAAACAGTCTTCCCTGAATTAAAGATTTCGTGAGCCAAAGGTGACTCCATGTAACATGCGACTTCTCCCGGATTAATGTACAATTTTTTTTACACTTATGCATTTTACTGGCGACCAATTTCATCAAACCCAAAGAAGGTGACAAATGAAGTGATATGCTGTCAATAGTGAACACCCGGCCTGCATGCTTGAAAACAATAATAAGAGTGACAGCATTTGGTGAAATTTGTTGATGGTATAGGACAATACGAATTTTTTTTCTACACTAAAGAAATTTAGTATGATGTTAAATAAATCACTAGATTTAAATGTATTAAGAATTATTCAATAATAACTACAAATATTCTTCCAAAAACACATGCAAAAGAAAAATGTTTTGTTGAATTCAGAAGTTTTTCGGGTACTTATGTATTATCACAACCTATTGCCGACATTATATGAAAAGAAGCACAGTTTATAAGACACATGCGAAATTGGAATTGCCAATTTGACGAGTTACCTTGAACGTTGGCGATTGTTGCGATAATGAGTAAGTACCATTATTCCTCAAGAAACATCTGTTTACAAATACCATGAAATAAATAAAAAAATTCTTTCAGTAAATAAAAAATTCGAAGTAACTTTTCGCTTCAAAACGATTAAATAATGTTTACAGCCGTACTTTCTTATTTCAACAGTTCATTTTAAAAAATTGCAAAATAAAAAATATATAATCAAAAAAAATTCACTCAAATTTAACATATTGAAATCCATCAAAAATTATAACATAAAAAAGTATATAATTCATTAACTTGAACTTAAAATGCTCGTTTATTCTAAAATAAAAATTCCGCTCACACAAACACTAACAAATAATTAAATAAATAACTTAGAAATGTTTCAAAAAATTTTAATACAGAAATTATGAAAAAAGTGTGTACCTTAATATAAAGTGATATTTAATTATTTATTTACACAAGAGGTACTTGGTGCATGATAAAAGAAAAAAAAAAGAATCCACTTTTTCCACACACCAATCTCGCAATTTTAAGCTTTCACATGTTGCGACACAAGCAGTTAGATTACGCTTCTCAACAAAATATATGTCCTCTTTGATTGGTCTATTAACAAAATCTTTCTTTGCGTCATTGTTAGGTTTCCCACTTTTCCGCTAGAATAGCAGATTTACATTTTGTTTTTAATCAAGATTTTACATTTTTTCTACAGCTTTTAATATAGTATTTAGTGTATTTAATGAAAGACATGATATAGAAGAAGTGCAGTTGTAATTTCGAAATTGAAATAAAAGTTAATTTTAATATATATTAATAAGACGAAAAATAAACTTCAAGCTGTAACATTAGGAATGTAGTATTAGCCACAACAACAACGCAACAGAAATTAATACAATTTTGATTTCACTAATTTTAGGGGTACTTACGCACTATCGCAGCAATGCCGAAGTTCAAGATAACTTGCCAAGTTGGAAACTCCGACTTCGCAAGCGTCGTACGCGATTAATTGGCAACCATGTGCTTTGTTTCATATAATGTAGCCAATACGGTTGCGATAATGCGTGTTGTTGTTTCAAAAGGGAAAACAAATTCATTCGTCGAGCTTCTAAAAAGAAAGAAGTCATTTCTTAAATGGCTTCAAGAAGGAAACGAAAATAACCATTGCATCAAAAATATAACAGAAAGAAAAAAACATTGTCCAGATTAAATTAATCAATTTATCTCCATTTCTCTCTAACATTGTTTCTGCAGTTGTTTCACTCAAAAAAAGGGGGGAAAGGGGGGAAATTAACCCATTCCTTCACTTTCTAGAAAAATTTCTTAACACAACCATCGAAGACCATTGGATTTTTAAAAAAAAGTATGTGTGCTTGTGACCACACGATGGAAGTGATAAATTCAAATTTTGTAAATTTATTTCAGAAATTACTTAGGTGAATAAAAAACAAGGGGATATTATTATTATTGTTCTATAAAGTTATTTATTCATATGTCTTTACTCATAAAGTAATATTTTTGTGCGAAATATACAATCATATTTGAGAATTAGTTGTATTCTAAGAAGGAAACAATAGGTTTATGGCAGCTGAAATAGGTTATAAATCCTTTAGAGATGGAAAACTTGATTTAAATATCTATAGGAAAAACTCCGTCAAGCATTGTTCCGTACTTTCTTGTGCTTCTTTTGGATCATTTGACATAATTAAATTGAATTTTGAATTTAAAAAATCAACTAAGGGTTTTGATTTGTTTTTTGAAAAATCTAGTTTAAAATTCCCACTTAAAATCATGGGTAATTTGTGCAGAAGACCCGATTCGACTTTGTTAATTTTGTTTGTAATTTAACAATATTCAATTCTATCCATGAATTAATTTACGCTAAGGGATACTAAGACAGGTAGTTGATAAGAAAGAGAGGAATCTAGGTCAAAACCTTTAACAAGGGATTTAAACAAAAGATTTATACCACATAATCTCTGGCTTATACTAGCTCTTTTGTCATTGTATGGCAGTTTGGCACAAATATAATACATCCTGTATTTCTGCAAGGAAAGTCTTCTTAATTATATTTTGTTTTCTTGTATTTAAATTATTTAATGTAAATTTTCTTAATACCTGTATACTTAATTTTGCTATTTTAAATTTTTAATTGTTTTAATTTTCTTTTCAGACTCAAAGTATATTTAAGTAATTATGTGATTAACTGAACTATTTGTTGATTGCTATTCTGATTCACTTACAAAAATAGATTTTTATTCTAAAGATCACTGCAATATTGCTAATGATTATTATACTATTTACTTAGTTCTATAAAAATTTGTCCTTTTTGTACATTTTATGTTTAGTTTTAGTGTAGGATTTCTCTTTCTCTCTAAGCCTATTTTTTAAAAAATATTATGTTTCATTTTCATGCTTCAACTAGGATTAGAAAGAATCCCGCATTCATTTCCATAGAAAGACGTGGCGGAGGGAGAGGGAGCCTCACTTAGATCGAGAAACTATGAACTTTACTTTTTGCGGCGTATTGGTGGGAGGGGGACAAACTACCGCGTTTCAGAGTAGCAGGGGGCAACGTCCCTCCTTGTCCTTTTTAGGGATGTGTATCTCCGACTAAAGACAAAAAAGCCGAATCAGCGTTACATACCCGAGCGTGACTTTCATTCAAGTTCACCCTTCAGCAAAACGCGCCAATAGAAAAGTTATCACTTCAAAAATGACCACTGTTGGAATCCTGAAAAACAAAGAAATCCTGTCTGGGTACGGTTACTATTCACCTTTATTTCGCAGAAATGGCATGTAAACTTTATCGCCAATAAATTTGGCCCCAAATCTTTTCTCGCCAAGTCATTGTCGTGTGTTTTTAACCTAGGATACATATGAAATATGAGTGGAAGAACAGAAACATACAATACAAACAGAAGAATATAGACATTTACTGCAAATAATGATCCCAGCTTATAACAGAAGGTGTGCGCTGCTTTCTATTCCAGACGGGAATCCATTACAGGCGAAAGCCCGACTTCTTTTCTAGAAGGTACACAACCATGCCTTAGTTGGGATTCGAACCCAAACCCACTCGGTTAGAAGCCGAGGGTCATATCCACCATAGTGGTAGGGTGCCAAGTGAGTGAGAAAAATTATCGTCGCACTGTTTAGCAACACGTGGGCTCTTGGTGAAGGACCTCGTAATTTTGAAGCATGGTCAAGTTGCGAGGACAACACCTGAGCTGGCACCCCTTCTCCTAACTATCACACTACACTAACGGGAGGACGTTTGGGCTCTCGACAGATTTAACGTACATAATACCCTACACGATGGGTCTTCAGAGGTACTGGGCTCATTTTCTCGCCAAATAAGTGGGCCACGTCAGGATACAATCCTAAATTTTAGTTGAGCCTTATTCATATGTAAGAACTTACATGAACCGGGACGTCTTAAGGCATGGGACAACTGAGCCCGGGCTCAGAGCCTTGCCCTAGTGGGGTCTCGTTCCGTTCTCAATTCAGCCTTAATAAGATTATAATTCGAATAATTTCAGCAGTCAAATGTTATTAACGGTTGTATTCTCTGAAAAACTAAGAATTTTGGACATGTCAATTGGCTACATGGGATGACCGTCATTCACGTATTGGCCTACCGCCATACCATTCATTAGGTCAAAAGAGGGCAGTTGGTCGAGCTGATTTGTAGGACTGTTATTCACATTTATTTGTTTCTGGTTATTGTTTGTAAGAGTATATGCAATATAAGCTATGTACTGTCTATCTTTAAGGGTCATAGATGGGTCCAACATTTGTGTAGGGACCCAGGGCCTATTTTTGAGTAGATTCCCAGGGCCTCAAGAAGTCTTAAGACGTCCCTGTAAATCAGTGATTCCCAACGTGGTCTATATAGACACCCAGAGGTCTATGACGATCTTCAAGGAGTTCACACCAGTGAAAAAATAATTTGGGGGTCCATGAGGTGTAAATGAGGGTCCATGATAGTAGCTCTCATTAAACCAGATCGTGACTTTACTCTTTCAAATAAATTTGATGTATTGGAAACTAGATATTACCAATTTAGCTGATTTATTTACTAAATTTAGTGAAGTTAATTTGTGGTTACTAGGTGACAGCATGAATTTTATTAAGGTATATGACTACGTTCGGAACCATGATTTTGTAATCTTCTGGATATCTGAATGTTGATGAGTTGGAATTCGAAAAGATTTTTTTCAAGTGGATTCGAAGCGGTGAGATCGTTTTAATTAAGTTTTTTTTTCTTGAAATTTATTTAGTATAACTTTTTTCTATCTTCAAATAAGACCGTTTAATTTTAGTATTTACACAAGGTAGTGGATTAATACAAATTAGAGTATTGGATTAAAGAAGAAAAATGAGTGATTACCCTCACCCAGAAAAAAGATGGAGCTGGAAAATATAAATACTAATTTATCAGTAAATAAATATAGATGTAATCTAACAGATATAGAATTATTAGCCAAGTTTGCGGAAAGACAAAATTTAAATACGAGTCCGAATATTACAATTTTCTTAAAATCAGAAAATAACTTTCAGAGTGGTAATCCACTTAAATTAAAAGAAATTATAATGAAAGCGTTCACAATTAAAAAAAAGTATTCTGAGTATAAGCAAAACAAGAAACGGCGAGATCATAATCAAAACAAATAGTTGCGAGACCACCAAAGAAGCATTAAAGATTAAAGAAACAAATGGAAAAAAATAAGTACAAGATTGTCCTTTATTGGCCGAACCAGTAGTTACATTTTGCAAGGAATAGATATATAAAAGACAGTTTTTGTAGAGATTTTCTCTCACTAGATGGCTGCACCTGTCAGCTGTTTCCGAATCGGTGAAACGTGGTATGGTGCAAGATAGCCAAATTAATTCTATTCAAATAAATGTTAAACTTAAATAATAATTTTTAAACTTATTTTATATAAATGCACTTAATTTCTGTTAATTTTTAAAATGATCCTCATAATTTATATTTCAGTTTTTATATTTTTACTTGTGTACTTGTATCGATTATATTATTGTAGGAATGGATGTGCACATATCGTATCCCTCCTATATTCATTAATGACGTAATGCCAAGAGAGCGCCACCTATCTGACAAGGTGGTTCGAGGATCACGAGTAAACCAGACTCGAATAGAACGATTGTGCGGGAGACGACCGAGAGAAGCGACGGCGATGAGACGATGACGAGGGCGCTGAAACGAAACGCCTCGTGGAATCTAACGATCTAATGATGTTTCGATTACTTTTTACTAACTTTTAGCCCTCCCTTGTAAATAATTCCCCTTAATAAATGTATATTTAACTCAATCTGGCCGTTGTCACTCTCTATATGGGGGCTCGGCTTTTCCCTTAACTTAAAATCCCCAAGAAAACCGAAGCAAAAGGACGATGACGATGCAAGAGAAGTGAATATATTCAATGTGTTTTTCAATGTGTGTTGGACGATTTTCTTCAAGTGCATTTATTCTTCAAAGCGTTTTTCAACGTGTGTTTGACGATTTATTTCAAGTGTTGTGTGAAAGTTCACGATTGTGAAGATATTTATTTATTCGATAATTTTGCCGACACATCAAGATTTTCTTCAACACTATTATACATTCATGAAAGTTAATATTCAACAATCAAGTCGTTGTATGCAAAAGTTTACCCTTTTCAGTTTTATTTCATGAAAATTTGAAATACACTGTATTTTACATGCGAGGACGCATGCTTGGTCATGATGGCCGATGTAGGAATAGATGTGCACATATCGTATCCCTCCTATATTCATTAATGACGTAATGCCAAGAGAGCGCCACCTATCTGACAAGGCGGTTCGAGGATAACGAGTAAACCAGACTCGAATAGAACGATTGCGCGGGAGACGACCGAGAGAAGCGACGGCGATGAGACGATGACGAGGGCGCTGGAGCGAAACGCCTCGTGGAATCCAACGATCTAATGATGTTTCGATTACTTTTTACTAACTTTTAGCCCTCCCTTGTAAATAATTCCCCTTAATATAAATGTATATTTAACTCAATCTGGCCGTTGTCACTCTCTATATTATGTTTAACTGCAACATAACTGTATAAAATACTGAAAACGTGGCATTTCTGTACAACGTGTAGAGATAGTGTTTTAGAAATTCAATTGCAGGTGCATCTACCAGATGCTGAGTAACTTTGGTCAAAATAAGACTATACGTCTTTCAAGATAATTCCTTTATTCTATACTGAGGACGGCACATTAAAATACATAAAAAATAAACGTTCGGCAACCGCCGAGCGTCCAACCAGTACTCTGAATATATTCGTCAGCTCGCAGACTGACGTCACAAAACAACGCCGCCTAGCGGCACTTTTATTTCACTTCATTTTGCAACATCCTCCCCCTTGAGACTCGCAAAGAGTCTCAAGCACATAACAAATTCTATTAAATAAATCCAGTCTCTCTTTGGTTTCTTCACACATCTCCCGGATGAAGTATATTTTTTAAATATTACCTCATCGGGTGACAGAGTTTCAGATACAGTGGGAATTGATTCCTCCAGACCCCTTTGAAGATTTTCATTTGAGCGTATCTCTAAAGGGTAGATACGCTGTATTGGTCGCAAAAAATTTCCGTGTTGAGTTTTAAGTCTAACCGTTCGAATTTTGCCATCTCGCCCTGGAATTAATTCAATAATTTTGGCTAATGCCCAGAACAATCGTTTTTTGTTATCATCTCCAACTAAAACTACTTCTCCAATCTGGGGATCACGCGATTCCTTTTCATTATGTTTCTGTATAAGTTGACTAAGGTATTCATTCCTAAAGCGTTTGCGTAGATCTTTTAACAGCTTACTCCGATATTTTATTCTTTTGTTAAGGCTGTTCGAATTTAATTCTTCAATATCCTCAATGTTTGAGTTTTTATTACTGATAAGAAACATGCTAGGTGTAAGAGGAATCAATTCTTCCGGATTTTCCAACACATATGTTAATGGTCTACAATTTATAATGGATTCACAATCACAAAGCACAGTATACAATTCATCATATTTTAACACTGATCTACCCAAAGTACGCTTTAACAATTCTTTTACAGTGCGGACCAGCCTTTCCCACCAGCCTCCCCACCAAACTGCAGTAGGTGGGATAAATTTCCATAATATTTTTGGAGTTCTAGTTTCTTCCACTATTTTGCTCCAATTCAATTTTGATAGATCATTAAAAGCGCCTCGAAAGTTAGTTCCGTTATCGCAATAGATTGTTCGTGGCCGACCACGCCTAGCAATAAAGCATCTAAGGGCCAAAAGAAAAGCATCAGAAGTTAGGGAATTAACAAGTTCAAGATGAATAGCACGGCATACCGCGCAAGTAAACAAAGTTTTATCCACACTTTTCTTCCATCTTTCAAAAATAAAGGCCCCGCCAAATCTATTCCTACGATTTCAAAAGGTGCACAGTCTGTTACTCGGTCTGGTGGTAAAGGCGTTGGTTCGCTTGACAGGGATTTAACTTTAAAGCGTTTACAGAATATACAATTATGCAGAACATTTTTTATAGCTTTCCTAGCTCTAATTATCCAATATCTTTCTCTTAACAAACATTGCATCATTTGAATTCCCGCGTGACAATTTTTCTTATGTACATCTCTAATTAATAGCTTAGTAAGTTCACATTTTTCTGGTAACAATATTGGGTACAAAAATGATCTTTCATCATATCGATTATGTATTTTAGTTTTCACCCGTAAAATACCTTCATCATCTATGTAAGTCTCAATATAATTTGAAGATTTCGCATCAGGAAGGTAATAGCTCTGAACTAAACGAATTAATTTCTTTTCAGAATTTTCAATTTCTGATTGTGAAAGTTCAGAACCCTTACATTTTTCATTCAACAAAGTACAATTATTCACAAACCTTAAAATCCATGAAAAAACTCTAATCATTTTACTATAATCAGATATAGCATACAAATGCCAAGGAGGTGCGTCTCTTGAGAGATCAATATTTACCACTTTTAATTTTTTCCTCTCCAATTCTACTTCCTCCGAATCGCCAGGAGTTTCTCCAAGAGGCCAATATTCAGGGCTTTCTCGCAACCACAAAGGTCCTTCCCACCACCTAGAGATAAGAATTTGCTGAGGAGAACAACCACGCGATAATAAGTCTGCAATGTTAAGATTTCCGGGTACATGCTTCCATAAATGACCTCGAGTTAGTTGACGAATTTCTTTAACCCTATTTTCTACAAAAACGGACCAACTCCCTTTTTCCTTTATCCACCAAAGGGCTGTAGTAGAATCGGACCAAAATGTAATTCTTAAGTTCGGTAAATTAAGCGCATTGACAATAGAATTCGCAAGTCTAGAACCGATGCAACAAGCCATAAGCTCCAAACGAGGTATACTCAAAGGCTTTAGAGGGGCTACTCTGGCCTTGGCTCGAACGAGAGTTACCTTTACATCTGATTTAAACATTGATCTCACAAAGACGCACGCTGCATACGCCTCCTTGGAAGCGTCAACAAAAACATGTAATTCAGAAGTGGAATTAATTATCATACATCTTGACAAAGTAACATTTTTCAATACATACAAATCTCTAAACCATTTTAAAAAGACATTTACATCATTAGGAGACAATTCACTGTCCCAAGCAATTTTCATTTTCCAGAAATGTTGTATTAATAGTTTCGGAAGCAATGTAGCTGGAGTTAATAAGCCATTAGGATCAAAAATTTTCTGCACAATTGCCAAAATTAATCTTTTTGTGATTTTTGTTTCACAGGTCAAAGTATCCATATCTGTGCAGCACTTCAAGGTATCAGTTTCTAAATTCCAAATTACTCCCAAAACGGAAGTATCGCCGGAGCTTCTATCAACATTTTTGCCAGCCACATTGCTTTCAAAACTACGCAGGTTGAAACATCCATTCAACATGATCAATTTCGCATGTTCAATGAAACGTCCCTGCTCGTCAGTATTAAACACACCAGATACACAATTGTCCACATAGAATGAACTTTTCAGTTTCTGAGCAACCTCTTCATGTTGAGGTTGACAATTTTCTAAAAGATGCATAATGGATGCATTCAGCAGAAAAGGGCTAGAAGAAACACCAAACACAACTCTGCAGTGCCTATACACGATCCGCCCTTCACTACACGGGGAAAAAAATCTAAGAAAATCTCTGTCTTTCGGTGCTACAGACAGCATTAAGAAAGCCTTCTCTATATCCGCACTAATACCGATCGGATACATTCTAAATCGATCGAGAATATCAGGTATTAGCTCTATCAAATTAGTTCCCTTTAATAAACATTCATTTAAAGAAGGTTTCCCTTTTTCGGAGGCCGAGGCGTCAAAAACGGGGCGAATTTTGGTCGTTTGACTATCTAATTTAATAACTAGCCTGTGAGCCAAATAATGGCATTCTTTATTCAATTCTAAATCTGGTACGCGTTCAAAAATGTTCAATTTTTCCCAATCCTGAAATACCTTTTGATAATCCATAAAAAATTTCCCACATCCATATTTGTTTATCATTCCTTCATGTCGTTTCCAGACCAATTCTTTATTACTTGGTTTTGTTTCACTCCCCCCAAAGAGTGCATGAATCACTGTCTCGCTTCTAAGCGGAAGTGCTTTTAGATGAGTTATTACATTTTCGCTAACGTAAGTACTTTGAGATCCACTATCAATCACAGCACGGATTAACTTTTCCTGACCTTGACACCGAATAATAACGCAAAGCGTTTGCAAAAATACAGTTTTGCTTTTACTGGAGTTAGAGAGAGAACTTTCCGATTTTGGAATAGATTTCGTTTTCATTTCTTTTTCAGAACACATTATTTCAAAGTGATGGTTATTACAATGAGAACAATTTAATTGATTTTTAATATTACAGAATTTACTTAAATGACCAGTTTTGAGACAAGAAAAGCATGCTTTTTTTTTTTTTAACAATAAATTTTTGCTTAACAGCTATTGTCATTTTCTTTGCTGAGTAACATTTTTCACTTGGATGCGACTTATTACAAAAATTACAGTTTAAAATTCTCTTACCTGGGTTGTACATATTTACTAAAGCTGCTGCTGTCGTCGTTTCTATCTTATTTACCTGTGTTGCATGATAATCCTTTTTTCGTGGATTCTGGTGGAGGGTGAGGCCGGTCCGTGCCAAAAGAACCATCTCCTCTCCTTTCACCTCTTGCCGAAGAAAGTTCATCAACTGTTCTAAAGAACGGGATCCCTCGGATTCTGTTTGATGATTTCTGCTTCTTTCCCAGGCGACCAACACTTCCTCAGGCAGGCAGCTCTCCACTAAGGGCGTCAGAAAATCTCCGTATTTATCTTGAGTCTTCCCCAAGCTCTCCAAGGATCTCAATTTACTTTCAAGTTCATCATAAAGCAAGGGTAAATCTGCCTTCGCTCTTCCGGTAGCAGCATTTTTCATAACCAAAGTTAACAGGTCTCGAACGTAGATTTGTACTAATAAGTCTTCTCGTCCAAATCTTTCTTTCAGTTGATCTATCGCCTTTGGGTAATTTGCAGCAGTAGCAGGGAAACTTAGTACTAATCTCTCTGCTTTGGACCCTGGCTCCATCGATTGTAACAAATACTGCATTTTATCCTCTGCCGCAATTCCTCTATCTTCGTGTATCTTTTGAAATTGGCTCCAAAAGGTCAAATACTCTTTCGCCTCTCCATTGAACTTTTTTAGTTCGATTTTTGGGAGTTTAAATTCCCTTGATTCTTTATCGCTTGGAACAGTACACTGTTGCGACTTCAGTTCTATTTTCGTAGTAAGCTCCCAGAACTTTTCTCGGTAGATTTCAGCATCTTCCAAATCTTCAGCGAATAAACGCTCACCATCATCAGACAACAACAATGTTTCTGAAATCGCTTTCTGGCAAGAGTCCATTTTCGCAAATTTATCGTTGAATTGAATTTTCAAAACCGAAAGTGTCTCAAAATTGCAGAGTTCCTGTGCTAATTCAGATTCGATTTTCTTCAAACAATTAGAAAAAACCGTCCTCAGTCCTTTTCGTTGTGCTTTTAAAGCCTTTAAATTCATTTTAGATATCAAAAATTCAAAGTTCAACTAAAATATTCAAATCCAAAGTACTCGAATCCTGTCGCGGACGCCACTATGTTCTAGAAATTCAATTGCAGGTGCATCTACCAGATGCTGAGTAACTTTGGTCAAAATAAGACTATACGTCTTTCAAGATAATTCCTTTATTCTACTGAGGACGGCACATTAAAATACATAAAAAATAAACGTTCGGCAACCACCGAGCGTCCAACCAGTACTCTGAATATATTCGTCAGCTCGCAGACTGACGTCACAAAACAACGCCGCCTAGCGGCACTTTTATTTCACTTCATTTTGCAACAGATAGTTTTGCTGACTGTTTTGAATGAACACGCAGAATAAAATTTCCAGTACATATTGATAAAGCCTGAATAATGAATTTAATGAAAACTCAACACTTGAGTATTTATTAGAGTTCTATGAAATAAGCACCTAATAGATACGGATTATACCAATAGAAGACATAAAACCGGAACTTGAAAACAATAATCATGCAATTTTGGACATTCAACGTTTCACCAAAAAAGCAGAATCAGATTTCAAACCTATCAAAACAATTAAAGTTACCCAAATCGGATGCACTATCCCCGAAAGAGTCCCAATAGGATTTGCAATTTTTAAAACTTATTTATACTATGAAAAACCTAAACAAAGCACAAACTGTTGGAAATTTGGTCACTTTCAAAAATTCTGCCGAAGCTCAATAAAAGGCCGAATATGTTCATTAAATCACCCTGAAAATGAGTGTAAAGAAACTGAAATAAAAAAATGTAGCTCTTGTGGAGAAGCACATATAGCCAACTCTAAAATTTTCAAAAAATATCAAGACGAAGTCTTCAAAATTAACCCTCTAATCGGATAGTACGGAAAATTCCGTCAGTGTAAAGATGCTTCGAAAATGGACTGCACTGATTTTTCTGCCTTCAAGTAACGTTTTCAAAAGCGGATTAGCCGCACTTTTCTGAAATCCCTTACCCCTTTTAAGGTTTAACATCTTGAAAGATAATTGGGGACGGTGGAAGCAATACAGCAGGACACCGAGGGGAAGTTTTATGGCTCCCAGGAAACCCCGTGTTTTGACCCTGGGGCAATCGTAAAAAATCGGGGGGAAATTTCTTTAGACCTCAGGAAGTGTTTACTTGTTACCTCGTATTTTAAAGTTTTGAAAAGTCCCAACGCATAAGTAAAATATGTTACAATTCCCTTTTGGTTTCATATTAATTTGAAACTGTAACAAGTTGGGGCGTGTCAGTGCAATCTGCTATTTTATATAGTTAGACAAATTATTTTTTTTAAGTATATTCTTTCGCTTCAATTTTCTTTTTTTAATCAAAGCTTTCAGTTTTTGAAACATGATTATTTTATTATAAGATACCGAAAAAATTAATAAAACACCAAACTCTTTAAAATTTGAAACCTTTTCAATTTTCCAACCACTAAAAATGAATAAATTTAAACTTCATCAAATCATTTGAAACATTTTCTTACACTTTGATAAAAGTAATAACGAAAAAAAACTAATTAAGATTTATTAGTTTTTTTTTTATTTCAAAGCCCAAGAGTTCAGGGAAGTTTAAGTACAGTGCCTAGTTATATATTGTTAAAATACACCGAATTATATTTGAATTTTAAGAGCTTCAACTTCAGTTTACATCAAAGACAACATGAATGAAGATTTTCACACATTTTTTTTATAACTTGAATGTTTGAATAAATGGTAATCAAAAATATACGGAAACATTTACGCATATAAATAAACATAAAAATCAATTTTAAATTCGAGCTATTCAAAAACATTCGAATTATATATTGTTCAAAAATATCTATTTATACAATCAACATTTATCCTTTTTAAAGGCTAACTGAATAAGTAATTAAAATCTGGATATTTTTTGAAATCTTGACCGTATAAAGCTAGAAATTTTATGTTAGAAATTCCATTTGAAATTTCTAAAAAAAAAAATGCATCGCGCAGTTAAAAATTATTTACCATAAGTTTTAGCAATTGTTTGAGTATAATAAAAATTTCAAATTTTATTATATAGCTTCTTTGGTATCCTTTAATATTTTTCAAAGATTTCATACAATTCAGTTGAAAACTGCATGCTAAGAGCAAAAATATACTAAAAAAATTGATGAATATACAATTACAATATAAATTCTTACATAGAAGCAAAACTGAGAAGGTAAAGCGTAGGAATGAAAAATTTTGAGTATATCTGAAGTAGTTTTCGAAATATTTATTTTAAAGTTCAGAAATTTTGTGTGCGTTATGTTATACTTAATATTAATTAAATAGTTAAAATAATATGTTAATATTAGTCATGTAATCGTTTGATGACACATTCATATACTAATAAAAATTATACTGATCATTGATGCGAATGTCAAGAATTTTATGTAATTTTAAATTCAGACATTAAGATATTCATGTAGAAAATATAAAATGACCATCTAAAATACATGAAAAATGCAGTCTGCTATAAAATGATCTTGACAAACAAAATCCGGCATTTTCACTTACTATGGCAGAGCCGGCTTAGTCAGGGGCGATCTGGAAAAACAGAGAGAGAACCACGGTTTTGATGGATGCCGCTCTAGCTTTTAAAGTTCTCAGGAAAAATTATATATATATATAAATTACAAATGCAAAAATAAATCTTGTAATTTTCCATACATTTTTATAACAATGAATTGTGGAATTGGCTTCCAATGCATTGTTGTGTTTGACAATATCTAAGGTAACCAACCCTACTTTAGATAGATTTGTACTACTTTTTCGTAACCGTATTCCTTTTAAAATTAATTCGTGCAGCCGAAATACACCTTTTGCACCCTTAAAAATTTATGTAAACTATAACGGTTAATTTTAATTTATGTGAAATGTTCATAATTAACCATTTCCGTCTAAACAGTTTACATGAAAAAAAAAGTTTGGGCTCCCTCATTCATTAGGGATTTATATAAGATTCTAACATTAATATTTATTTTTCACCGAAAAGGGTTGAGTGGTAGTGTATAGTGCTTCCACACCACAGGTCTGGGGCTCTATTAACGGGCTGCGCAAGGTCGACTCTGCCTTTCATCCCCGCTACATTGGTTCGATAAATGAGTACCAAGCTTGCTTCGGGTCTTAAACACTGAAGGTCTCTCTTCAGACAGACCATCAAATTGGGACATCTGTTCATGCTCCTCAGCGTCCAATGGTCACGTGTATTATGATGTTCACAGTAGTTCCTGGCCCTCATGGATTGTTGTGCCATTGAGTTTGAGTCTTAAGTTTGAGGATTACCTCACTTTGGGGATACCCCTTAGATAAACATGTATTTCCACTCATTTGCAATTAAACATTTTTCTTTCAATTACATTTATTTCAGAAGGAAGTTTGATTTTTCAAATGTATTTGCTTAATAACGAGTATATTTGTGTATTATATTAAAAATTTGATCAATCCCAAATTACATGTTTCTAGCTCCTCTAAAAGCTTTTAGGATTTTACGACTGATCTTACAATCCATATACGTTTTATAGTAGTATATTTAAAAATGATAAGGACATTTTTACGACTGTGTGAGCTGTTATGCCTCATTTATGAATATAAAAAATTGCATTCAGCTACAGTTTTTAAAATGTACAGAAATAAGTGGAGAAATAGGATACTTACATATTATGAATATTTTTGACTGCCGTAAGATATATTTATATTTCAGTTTCCTTACAATTTGAATAGAAGTTGTAAGCCATTTTGCGAATAGTTTGATATTGAGTATAAACCCATAGGCTATTTAATATTGTAAAGTGTTTTACTTTGATACCAGCACACATTAAAATAAGGCTCATTTGCAGTTATATGATCAGCTTCAGTGATATTTAAATTTTCAAAAATAGTCTACACGTACGAAAACATTCTTTCACAACCGCACACCACATCTCATACTATATCTTCCCTACAGCAGGAAATATTTGTGTATACTGAAAAATTTAATACAAGATACATTTCCAAGTGTTAAATTTGTTTTTAAAATTTGGTATGAATACATTGTGGAACTGTCGGTTAACTTCACTGAACAAAATTGTTTTAAGTGTACTGTTTTGAAAGACAAAATTAATTAGGGAGAACTTTTCTCACAATAGAATTTGTAATGACTGAATTGTGTGAAAATGTAGTTATCGATGTGTGACATTTTTCCTTGTAATAAAAGAAACAGAAAGAAATTAAATTTGAGTAGAATATGGTTAGAAGTACTGTCATGCGCATTTGAAGAAGTATATCCCCCATTAAAATTAAAAATTATTGACTGAATGTGTGTTATGTCCGTCACAAATGCCGATGTAGAAAAAATATTTTTATTTAATACAAGGAGTTCGAAAAGGAGAGCACTAGGAATGAAAATTTAGATTTTTTCCGAAAAATATTCAGTTAACATAAAAATATCATTTATATGATTTAAATTTAACTAAATTAAAAGTATTGAAATCATTTTTTATGTTATTCTAAATTAAAAATATAATTGAATAGAGAAAGATCTGTTTTATTTCATAAATATGCACCATTTATGTCTTATTGTTTAAAAAAAAAGATAGGGCATTTACTCTTTTTACCTCATAACTTTTTCTAAAAACATGAAAGTGAGCGCGTTTTCTTACTCTCATATTCAAAAATGAATACTGGATGCTTTTTTCTGGTTCAAATCGCAATACCAAAATATTTTTTTTTAATTTTTAAAAAATGACAGAAAAATAAATTTTGTTTGAAGAAAATATAACTATTTTTCAACTTTTAACACGCCATTTATTTCATGTTTTTTTTACCCTGCATTTTGTTTTAATTTTACTGTGACTGAATCTATGGGGAAAACGACAGAGTAGAAAGAACTACGGTTTTCATACAAGATTGCCCAAGGCAACTTAACAGCTAGCTGTAAACGATTGCTATCCTGGTTCTCAATGATCAAATACGCCGAACCAAGTCATAAAGTTGTCCCCTTTCGACCTCCCAAGTTTTAAAAGGGGGAAAGAATTGAAGTCTGTTGCATTTTTGAATGGAATAGCAATATAAGAGTAAAACGCTTTCGGAATAACTTTTCAGGAGGAAGGTATCCAGTTAGAGGGTTAAATATCGGAATTTAGAGTAAGCGGGATGGCAATGTAAGGTAATGTTTGACAATTGAAGTTAGTTTGTGCCAGTTGATGGTTATTACAGTCCGTGGTTTAAGTCTGAATGAGTTTTGCGTGACGTGAATAAAAGTTATTAGTGATCGAACATAGGAAACAGCCAAGTTGCACACCAGTGCATACAAAGACAAGATTGATCGTTGCTCCAAGCTGTAATAAGGTAGGATTGATTATTTAATATTAGAATCGGAGATTAGGTGGTTCGTTTATTGATAGTGGTCTGAATTAGATTAAGTCTTATTATAAATATATTCATATTGTGTGTGTTGTGTATTTTACCATCGTAGATTCTCTCATATTAATTATTATAATTTAATTTGTTAAAGGTTTAAGTTGAATATCTTAATAAAGGTATATTAAGATAATGATTGATCCTAGTTCTTTCGTTAATCCTACGCCTCTAGCTCACGCTGATACTTCGAGAGATGTTCTTCCATGGGGAGGAACATCACAATCTCTCTCCATTTCGTAACCAATCAGGGAAAGCTAAATACTTCCCGGTCTCAGAAACTTTTGTGCCGGCTGGGTGGCGTAGTTGGTTTGTCACTGGCTTTGTACGCCTAAGGTTGGGGATTTGATCCCGGTCCAAGTTGGTGGATTTTCATGACGTAGAAAAACGAAGGCGTCCATGTCATATGATTATGTGGCACTTAAAATATGCCTTGAGTACCTGTTTGGCTCTGATGCTCTCAGCAAAATTAAATTCCTATAACAAGTATTTTGCACTGTCAGAGCTCATGTGCCTCCCTCTGGGGAGAAAACTGTTGCGTCAAGATTACTTGCGGCAATTGGTATCACCTATATGATGCCGCACTATAAAGTAATACCAGCTCCTGGGGAATGTACTACGTCTACAATGGTAAAAACACCAATCCGCAGCCCCATTAAGAAAAAAAAAACAACTTTTGTTACCAGCCAATCGCCGTCAATTCATTAGCCACGGTAGACAGATGTATTCGTTTGAGTCTTGCAATTTTCAGCATCTTCACTGGCAATTTTAGTTTCCTATCATGAATTGTAATTCAGATTCAATTCCAATAACTCGTTTTTTTAATATATGTGATTATGCTTTTAATTTTTTTACACGGAAAAATTTATTCTATGCAAGATCCCTCTTTGGAGAAATCAATTATTGAAAAATCGAAGGGCTTTGCACTGTCTTTTACTAATAAGTTCAATTATATGAGAATAACAATAATGGTTATAATATATTATTAAACATTAAACTAGAATCTTATTTATTTAACTTACCAAGTTTTCTGTTCCTCTCTAAAATACACTAACCAAGAGAAATATATTCCATTGTTTGATATCTATGATAGATGAAAATGTCTAGATGATGAATTTTAAGGAAAGGTTTCATTTTGCTTTTTCCCCCTCTATGATTTTGCTCTATTATCTGGCACTCACAAAACTTGTTTATAAAAACGCGTGGATATTTTCCATTTTTTTTCAAATATTTTGTTAAACCTCCCTTTCAATTAAATTACATAAATATTTGATTATTAACATACAAATGCCTAATAATTCTAGTTTAATACAAATATGATTAATAATTCATTTCTAATGTAGTTTTAACATATATTGAATAATCTAAACCCTAAAATCCGAATATTATTAAATTCATTTTTCGCCGATTATTGTGCAGGATTATGTTTCACATAAATGAGGGCGATTAATTCTTATTTGTCTTAAAACTTTACAGAATTAAAACCTATAAAAATTAAATGCTTAATTTTGTTGTTGAAAATAGCCTTTCAATCATAAACTTAATAAAATGTAAAATAATTAATTTTTTTATTTGGACCCAAGTAATTTAGAGCTTGGCAAATATTTAATGGCAATTGCATGAATGGAATAGTTCATTTCAGCTGAAAAAAGTAGGGTTTGCGGTAGTCTGGACTTGTTTAGTATTCTTTTGTATCATGTTATTGTTTATTTAATATGTTATCACGACTGAAAGGGATTTTACAAAATTCGTTTAAGAATCATTTTCATTGCAGTAGGACATTTTTAAAAATATAAAAGTTTGTATTTTTTAAAATTATTTCTTATATAAATATTTTTTGATAATATTTCATGCGATGGTGCTCCTTCACGTTGTAACTTCTAAAATTAAATTTTTTTTAAAAAAGCCATAGGTATTGAATTTGTATGTATTCTAAGAGTAAAATATTCTAATAGTGCTTTATTACTTTTGGATAAATAATATTTAAAATTTATTTTATTTTGAGATTTATTGCTTGAATTTTTAGTAATGTTTCTTTTATTTTAAAATTGCATGCGATTCATTTTGGCGACCGAAAAGTTAATTTAGCGTTTTTAAAACCCTCTTAATGAATTTATTTGTGAAAAACTTTATTTATTGTTTATGCTTTGAGAAATACACATGAGTGATTAATGCACAAGGTAATTGAAACACATAACATTCTACTGACATTCCATAATTTTTGCCTGAAAATTTAGTAATTTTTTTGTATTTTAAGAATATTTTTTTTCAGTACATTGAAGTATTTAAGCTATATTATTTAAATTAATTTAGATGAATGATCATATACTTTTTCAACAAATGTCTTGTTGCAGAGTAAATTATAGCATGTGTTCCTTCAATATTATCTTTTCTATTCGATACACTTTAGTAAAAGATGAAACACGTAATGAAACATTTATATTTTTCTATTTGAAAAATATAAAATCTTGTGTGTAGAATTGAAAGAAATGTCTTTGATATATAACGATTCAGAATTTTTTTACTATGGATATTTAAGCATCAAGGAAGTTGTTATTGGTTGTAAGTTGCATTTAATTTTTCTGCAATTTTTTCCAAGTTTTTATTTATTTTTTTGTTTATTTCATTCGGAAATTATATATGGAGAGAAAATAAAAAAAAAATTTATCTGAAAAAAGAATTGAGCAGTATTTTTAAATTTATAAATCTTTAAGTGTGGTTTCTTAAGTTATTTATTTACATATCAACATCACCTCAGCCAAATTTGTATCACATGAATTGCACCATTCATCAACTAAATCTGATTTTATAAATAAAACGTAAGAATCTTTATATTTTGATATGTTGCAATTAACATGACACAAATATTGCTGTAATGACATTAATACATAAGGTTCCATATTTGTTATACAATGCATTATTAATGTAAAAATTGCTTATTAAATGTGAATGCAATGTTCAAAAGCTTGTTCTAATTTATTCTTAAAGGAATCTTTAAAAAAGATTCATTTAAAGGGAATATGTGTAATCACATATTTAATTAATTTAATACTTTTTTCCATTTTTTTAAAATATTATTTCTAAGATAGGAAAAAATGCAAGAATTTTTACATTCATCAAAATTAAGATATTTATTAAAACTGAAAGCATCTGTGAAAGAAAAAAATGGCTAAAATTGTATTGTGTGTTCCTTTGATTTTAGAAATCTGATGAAGGGTAAATGATGTGATTTTTCAACATGCTTTTAAGTGTCATAAAATATCATTTGATAATCCATCTATATAAAACATGTTATTCAAAATTGTGAGATGTAGGTATTGCAGTGGATAAATAATGAAATAGCTTGCTTCTGAAACTAAATCATGAAATTTATTTTTAAAGTGAATTTTGGACAGATTACTTTGGATTTAAAATTTAATTTTTTGGGGTTCAGTTATTTTTGTGTTCAAACAGTCTGATTATGGTTTGATCTTGTATTAAACCGCATACATGAAATTAGAAAAAAACATGTCCTTATTTACTATATCATAATGACAATATTCATGATAACTCACCAAGTTGGCAACTTCGATTTCGAATGTGTGGTACGCTCTAAATTGGCAACCATGTGCTTTGTTTCATATAATGTCACCAATCCAGTTGCAATAATGTGTACCAAAAAATAAATGAATAACTATGTTTTGTTAAGATTTGTTTAATGAATTACAACGTCAGTAAGAGTTTTGGGGAGAAATTCACTCTTTTAATTTGATTTATATTAATTGCAATAATTTTGATTTGAGTTTGAAAATAAATGATCAAAGTCATCTTGTCATATTTCGAGGTTGGTACCATAAGTACCTGACCTAACAAAGAAAACACAAAAATTTTGGAAAAAAATATATTTATTTTTCAACATAATCTCTTTTCTGCTCTATAGACGTTTCCCAGAAATGTTCATTAAGTTCTATACACATTTTATTATAAGAACTGTCTTGCTTCTCAAAATAGCCATTAACTGCCAACATCACTTCATTGTTGGAAAATCTTGGACCACTGAGCTATTTTTTCAAGTTTGGGTGTAGAAAATAATCCGAAGGGGCTAAATCTGGTGAGTATGGTGCATCAGGTAGCAATTCAAACTTTAATTCATTAATTTTGGCCATTGCAATAACGAATTTGTAAGCAGGTGCAGTGTCTTGATGAAACAGCACTTTCTTCTTTGCCAAATGCCGCCGTTTTTGCTTGATTTATTCACTCAAATGTCACAATAAGTTCGTGCAATACTTGCCAGTGATAGTTTTCCTTTTTCAAGATAGTCAATGAAAATTACTGCATGTGCATCCCAAAAAACCATCACCTTGCCTTTATATGGAACGATCTTTGCCTTCTTTGGAGTCGGTTTTCCTTTTTTAGTCCATTGTTTTGATTGTTCTTTTGTTTCAGGTGTGCAGTAATGGACCCATGTTTCATCCATAATTATGAAACAGTGCAAAAACTTCACTAAACACTTAATTGAAACATCTTCACGACACTATTTTTGCTCAAGTGTAAGCAAACGCGACACCCATCTTGCACACAGCTTTCTCATGTCCAAATTTTCAGATAATATGCGATGTGCAGCACTTTTTGAAAGGCCTACTATGTTTGCTAGCTTGTACATTTCCAGTTGACTTTCATCCAGTACCGCTTTGTGGATTTTCTTCACCATTTCTGGAGTCGTCACCTCATTTAGTTGACAACTATGATGCTTGTTTTAGCAGCTCCTATGGCCTTTTTTAAACTGCTACTCAATATTTTACTGGTGTAAACGAAGGAGCAGACTCACCCAGAGTAGAATCTAGCTATGCTTTTACATTGGTTGTGCTAAGGCCTTTCAAATAAAAGTATTGTATCACATAACGATGATCAATTTTCACAAATTCACTGAAAACATTCACTATTCATGGCTGCCAAACAAATACTAAATAACATGGCATCTTCAAACTTGAAACATATGCTTTATAGATATGTGTACTTTTTAATACAGTGATATTTTTCAAACAATTATCGCCGTCTCGGTCAGGCGGGGTACTTATGGTACCACTCTTGTAAAATCAAGTAAAATATTTGCAAATAAGTGTTTACAAATAAAGGAATGAAAGGAAAAGGTAAATGGGAATAGCATGTTGATGTAAATTTGTTTTGATCATTGTAATATGACTTTCCTAAATGTTATCTACTCTAGTTATATAATTTTGATCTTAGGGCTGGTAAATTTCACTGAATTTAATTTGAAGAGTTTATGGGTACTTGCATATTAGTTTGTCAACCAATAAATTAGAGAAGATTTTGAAGACTGCTCAAAAGTTTATTTATATGAACAAATACATTTAAATTAAATTTCATTTTATGAATTTAATTTTTTAATACTTGCATATTGTACTGTCAACCAATTTTACCAAATAAAACAATGTCACCACTTTTTGCACTAACTAGATTATTGTATTTTTATATGAATGGAAACAGTTTTCTACTATTGGTTATTGATGTATTTGGCTCTCTTTTCATTTGATGAATTATTCTATGGTATAATGTGGTATAAATTGTTTTTACAGAAAAGTTATATTTTCATTAAAAAGTAAATCTGAAAGCAATTACGTTATTTAGGCAGTAGTTTGACATTTTTTAACAATAGTCATGGAGTAGAAACTTGGTTGCTTTAAAAAAAATATTGGAATGGTGAGCAAAACACATCCAATTTGCTCACCATTTTGGATACATGAAGTTTAGTCTTTATGTTGTTTTTTTAACACTTAAGTTTCAATCATTTACAAATTGAGATTCCATATGTATCAGTTTTAAAGGAATGGATGTCAATAAGTAATTTTTATACCATTGCATTGTTTTTTTTAATTTAAAAGCTTTGGAATGGATTAAATTGACTGTGGGTGAATATTTTACGAGTCATTCAACAGCTAAAAAGTGATTTGCAAGATTTTGTGATTGAAATCAATCATACTCTCTGAGAAGATTCATGTCCAGGTACATAAAGAAAAATTTGAAAGTAAAGAACTTCAATTTTACCAGAGGAAAATTCATGTTAAACTGAAGAAAAGCTTGTAAAATGTTTAGGAGTTATTCTCTAACCTATATTACTTCAATGGTAATGATATTGAAGGAAGGTAAAACGGCTCCTTATAAAATAACGGAAGAAAACAAAAATTATGAAAGTATATATACATTTGTGTGTGAATTTTCTTTCTTCATACAAAATAATTTTTTGCAAGAAATCATTACAAAAGATTAAAAGTGGATTTTGCAGATAGCGTGGATTAATTCAGGACAGCCATCAACATCAGTTGCAAAAATATTATTCATGCTAAGAAAGTGTTGCTTGGTGTCTGGTAAGTTTGGAGAAGAGATATATATCACAAGCTCCAGAAACTTTGTTGAACTATTACAGCTGAATATTGCCAGAGGTCTAGTGGATCAAATTGAGTGATGTTTTGGAAGAAAAAAATAAACAATTTGTTTGTGTGGGATGGCACATGGAAAGTGATATTGTTGCATGACAATACTCATCTACATATAGCTGAATGAACTGAGGATTTGTCTTCTTTTTATGCTGAGAAGTTGTCCAGCTGCAATGTATCCTCCAGTTTGGCTTTTTCTGTTTGTCATTTATTTATATTTGATGTTGTCATATTAAAAAGACAACAGTGATTCACAAAAGTTGAAGATGTGTATAAATAGTTCAATTACCACTTTGTTTTAAAGCCTCCAAGTTTCTGTCATAAAGGTATTCATAATCTATCCCAGTAGTTCTCAAACACCAGACTGCAGACTGGTGCACTGGTCTGTAGATCAAATGGTGCTGGGGCACCCAAGGAACATTAAATTATTTCCATTTTATTTACTGTGGTGTATTTCTTTCAGGTTTGTGCAACTTCCCATGGAAATCACTTTATATTCCTTGTTAAATTACTTTATATTCATTTTATGGTGTAACTGTATTTTATTCTGAAGGCATATTTAAATTCATCAAATTAAAATTATTAAATCAAAACGATCTAAAATATGTACTATCAACATCCCTCCCCCATTCTCAGCAGGCCGCAGTAAAATTATCAAATGTTGACAGGTCAGTAGTGATAAAAAGGTAGGGAAGTACTGATACACTCAATAAATAGCAAAATACCATAGATAGTAATGGTGAATATTTCCATTTTTTATCTTTGTAACAAGTATCTTTTTAATAGAGTCGAATTGGACCAAAAAGCCAAATTTCGTGTTCTAGTCAAATTCAACTTTATTGAAAAGACACTCTCTTTTATACACCTATTAAATAGGCATATTAGGCTTATTAATATACCCTTTGATGGTGATCTTGTAATTTTAGAAATTTTCTATTAAATTATCTTGTTTAGAAGGTAAGCCCCAATTTTTTTTAATACTTTTTTACTAAACAAATCAAAGAAAAATGACAACATATAAACAAGGTTACTGTGTGTGTGTTTGAGCATGTCCAGGAACTTTTTTCATTATCGGCTTTTATCATGGAATTTAGTAATGTTTTTTTGGTGGCTTTTATCATTGGTCTCAAACTAATACACAAGTACCGTTGTATGTGACAAAATATTTGAGTGAATATTCTCAACAGCTGAGCATTTTTTTTATATGAATAAAAAAAAAAAAAGATTATTTGAGAGATGCATATATCTGGGCAGTTTAATAAGGACAAGGTAAAAAGTCTTTATTTTCCATAAGTTGCCTTTATTTTGGTATACATTTTCATGTGCATATATTAGTATAAATTACGGATTCTGTTAGCTGAAAATGACTGTTAAAAAGGTCTAAATGTAATTGTTTCCAGCATGCATTTATAAGCTTTGATTGCGTATAATAATGGGAACAAGGAGATAACAATTGATTCACTAAAAAATAAACCTATAGTTTCTCCGAAACAATGTCATAAATTGATTCACTAAAAAAAAACCCTACAGTTTTTCCGAAACAATGTCATAAAAAGGTAAACCAATTGTAATATTTAGAATATCACCAAAAATGAAGTTTGATAAAAGTTTTTCTGTATATTATGAGTTAAATTAAGTTTTCAGCAGTAAAGGGAATCTTTGTTAATTTTTATTGTTACTGTTTAATTCAGTTATTAAAAAAATTACGTTGTGGTTAAGTTTTGAAAAAAGTAACAGTTCCAAAGGGATTAAATAATTGCTTCCAATTTATTCTCTTTCTTTTGATCCATTATTGTTTTATAACTTTTAAAGAAAAGTCCATAAAAAAAAATTCATAAATTTTGATGTAAACAAAATTAATACAGTAAAAAAGATTGTAAATGTACTGAAAATTTTAATACTATTTAATTTTTAGTTAATATTTAGTGGGGAAATAGTAAATTGCAAACCATTAAAATGTATGGAAGAATGGAAAAGTTTAAAGAAATATATTAAATTATATTTTGATATGTAATAAGAAAATTCAAATATCAATAAAAATTTAATCTTTTAAATGATTTGATTTTTTTTTCTGCCTCTATTACAAATTACAATTTACCATAATATAAAATTTTGTTGTTGACGTTGTATTCAGCTGTTAATAAAGGTGTAAAAACTTTAATTTTTTTGCTAATAGATTCCAAATTAAAATTGCTTGCTTGTCATTTTTACTCTTGTCCAAAAAAAAAAAAAAAATTAATTGTTTATGTCTAATAATTTTACTATGATGAATCTAGATTTTAATCTTTTTTTTTAATTCTACTGTTTCTTGTTTGGGGTATAATAATAATAAAAATATTGGTTGTAATTCTGGCATAGAATTTGATTTTTTACTTTAATGTAGTGAAGAACAAAAATTTATAGAAGCTTTTATCATTTTTATTGGGGAGGTTTTTGAAATTTTATTCATTGTTTTTGCTGACATTAATTTGAAAAAATGACTGTGTAACAATATTAGTATTCAGTTTATTTACCGTAAAATCCAGCGTACAATGAACACTTTTAACACATAAAATAAGATCGAAAAATATGGGTGCGCACTATACGGCGGTTATAAAAACGTTTGCTTTAAAAAATAAAAAAATAGAGATGAGCATAGAAAAAAGTATACTTTTAAGGTACATCAAAATACTGTTTATTTAAAAGGAATGAAATTCCTTTTAAAACTTAAAGGATTGTAGTTCTAGAAGTAAGCTATTTTTTTCTAAACCTGGGAATAAATGACTTCAAAACATTAGAACATTTTGCATGTACATTTCAGGCTTCTTCATAAAAAAAGGTGTTTGTTATATGGCGAATGTGCACCTTCAAAGTATAAATGTGTGTTATATGCTGGATTTTACAGTAATTAAGTCAAATATATAAATAAAAGTTTTTTGATGAAAAATATTGAGTTTTAATACTGAACTTGGTTTATCAATCTATTAATGCCATGGTTGTTAGAGCATTGATTTGACAATTGATCATTTGTGTCTTTTATGCTTAATTACATAAACCAGTGTTTCGCGAAGTGGTATATATTGACCTTCAGGGGTCTATATGAATACCCCTTGGGATGATAATGAAATAATTTGGTGTTTATGACGTGTAAATGGGGGGGGGTCATGATAGTGGCTCTCTTTAAACCAGATTGTGACTTTAATTTTAAAGAAAATTTAATCAATTCGAAACCAGATTTTACCTATTTAACAGATTTATTTACTGAATTTAATGAGATTAATATGCAGTTATAAGGGGACAGCATAAATCTTATTAATAAATACAAAGATTATTTCAGCATTTTTTCAAGAATTAAGCTAAATAGTATAACATTGGCCACTGCAAATTTTCTCAATTTGTCAAAGACAGTCTATCATGACATTTTAATTTACGTTCAGCACTTAAATGCCCTTGTTTCAAATTTTGAAACTAGGTTTGAGAATGCTTTGACTATGGTAATACCACAGTGGAGAATTAATTCTTATCACATTGAAGAAAAAAATTTCATATTACAATAATAACTGATCAGAATAGGCACTAATGAAGATCTTAAAGTGAAGTTTATAAAAGGATACAAGCAATTTTGGTTTTATAAAGACATACCTGTTATTTATCCTGAATTATGAAATATTGTGAGAAAGTTTTTAATTACTTTTCCTAGAGAGGTTTTAGTGCCGTTCCCAATCTCCGAAACAAAAAAGGGAAAAAACTGGTCATCACTAATAGAGAAGATAGAGGGTTAAACCTGACAAGATAGGTATCAAATGGTGAAATTTTTTGATGAAAACACCAAATTCCTCCTTCCCATTAAAAGTATTTGTTTGTTGATCAGTTATTTTATGTATTAAATTTTAAATATGTAATTAATGTGTGCTTAAGTTTTAAACACTACTTCACTACAGTTAGCAATTTAATTCTTTTAAAATAAGTAGTTCTATACTAGCTGTCAAAAAGACATTTAAGTTGATAAATTTGCGAAAATTCAATATTAGGTAAGCAGGGGTCTACCCCAAACCGAAAAACATACTAAGGGGTCTACAAGACAAAAATGTTTGGGAACCTCTGACATAGACTATTATGTAGCATAATTGAAACTACTGTGCATCAAATACGATTGGGTCTTGCAATTCTCATGTGCTGAAATTTAAGGTAATTTGAACATTAAGTGGGATAATATTCCTTTTATTTGCGACTCAAGAAAATACAATATATATATTTTTCTTTCTTTCTTTCGTATAATTCTGATTTACAGAGCCCATTATGCATCTCTTGTGAAACATTATATTTAAACAATCTAACAATTAAAATTATTGCTATACATGGTAAGAGAAAATGTATTTATTACTTTTTTCTTTGACAATAGAGATAAGTTTATTGTAATTAATTTTGTTTGACTTTATTTTGTTTTGATAAATATCTGAATATGTTTATTTGTAAAGAAAAAAAAAAGTTTTAAGTTACTTTTGTAAATTTTAAAACTGTTTATGCCAGGATAAAATGATATTGATAAATGTTTTAGGAATTAAAAAAATTCAAAAGGCTTTGGAATATTTTAAAACATTTAATGTATGCACACTACAAAGACCATAATGAGTTTTGGTGTCAAAAAGTGGTTTCAAGCTGAACACATGTTAAATATGTTGTGTAAATTTTTAAAAAACATTTGAAGAAGTTGCTTTGTGTGACTTTTGGGGTTTTCTTTAAAGACATTTTTACTGATTTTGTTAATATGAAAGGTTTAAACTCTCATTAGAATTATTTAGTTGATAATTTAAATTTATTTTCTTGTCTAAATATATATATATATATTATTACTAATTATTAATATAAACACATACATGGAAAGTTTAATTGGTTTTAATTTGGATTTTGACCTCTTTTTATGGCATCTTCATATACAAAATGATACTTCTAATTATTTGGCAAAAGATCAATTTTGAATCTTGGATGTTTAATTCTTTATTTCTAGTGTACCACAATTTGTCTCTCCGATGTTCATTTTCATGTAACAAGTGTGAATAAAAATCTTACACTTTGTCTTAGATAATGAAATTTCAGGACAAAAGTAGTTCCAAAATTTAAGTCTTATTTTTTATTCACCTGCATTTTCATGGCAGTGATAGTCAGTGGTTAGGATCACAAATTTGAGGCTGGAGTGTTTCAGGTTCGAATCCTGGTGCCACTAAAGACCCATCTTGTTGAGGGAGCTGATGCACATTAAACCTGTCAAGGTTCAATGTCCTCCCATCGTTGTGGTTAGGAGAGGGATCTGCCAGCGTGGGTATCATTGTTATCAGTTTGATTGAGGTTGAAAACCACGAGTTATATCACCAATAGCCATTGTGTTGCCTTTACAGTGCAACATTAATAAAAATCTCACTCATCTGCATTTTGTAACTTTTCATAATTTTTAAATGCTTTGTAACTTAATTATTTTGATAATATTATCTCAAAAATAAAATCCTTTTTTGTTTAAGGACAGGGTTTGGTAAATTTCAAAAGAGAAGAGCCACTATTTAAGTAAAATGGTTAAGATATCAAAAAGCCATTTATATGCATGCATGTGCACACTCATGGGGGAGAGGAGTGGGTTTTGTAGTGGTTGTGATCGGGATCGTCATGCTGAAATTGAAAAAAATTTTGTAAATGAAATTTTACTGGAAGTTAATACTTTCAATTCCTTCAAAAACTAAGAACTAATGAAAATATTTGTATTTCTGTGGCTCAGTGCAAGAACAAGTGTTGTCAAAATATCATACTATTGGGAATTAAACTTTCAAGTTCTTTAAAAAAATTTCCCTACCAATAATATCATAAGTGCTTTATTCAGAAATTTCATGTTTATTCTCATAATTAAAATTGACTTCATTCCTATATGTAAGATATTTGAGCACTATTTTATTGTAATTTTAAGCATGTTGTAAAATATAGAATGTGTTTTTGCCGCTAGTTTATCTCTTGTCTGTTCGATGTAATTCCTAGTGGACATTACTTTGAGTAGTGTCTTTTCATGGCAGTATTTTTACCAATGAATTGAATTTTTATTCATTTAGAATTATATTTTCACTGATTGTCAATAAACTTTGTCAATGAAAAAATGTTATTTGAGAGAATTTGTCTTAAGCTGGTTAAATACTTAAAAGCAGATAGTTATTTTCAGTAGATAATTTTATAAAAAAGGAAAGGAAAATAATGACTTTTTTTAGTTGATGTAAAAGAACTGCAACCATTTATGTGAAGAGCATTTGCGACTGGCTATAGCATTTTACTGACCCCTGGCTTAAGACATATCTCTTTTTGAATTTTATTTTACTAAGGCACTAAGACATTTTTATTCAGTAATGGGCAAAATTTGATTTGGTTTTTCCCCTGCCAATAATTACAATCGAGATTGCTTATCTTAAAACATGGAAAGAACCTTAATGTGTTTTAAGGAAAATTTTTTATGACTCTTTAGGTAAAAATAACCTCAACATCAGATCAAAGGAAATTTCTATTGTTTTTTTCTTTAAAAATATATATTTTTTTTAAATCTTGCAAAAAAATGCTTAATGATCTAATAATTGAGAATGTTTGGTGTTCTGATTCATTACTTCTATACTAGTGCACAAAATAAAACTAAATTAAAAAACATAATTGCATTATTTGTTTTTAAGCATGCATAAATTTATCTGTAAAGGAAGTCTAAATAATATAAAGACTTGAGAGTTATAAAAAATGCATCATATGAAATTGAAGGAAGGAAAGTATTTTTAAGCTTCTGAATTTTCTAGCATAAAACATTAATCCTATAATTTCTTATAACTTAAAAAATCAAAGAAATAAAAATGCAAAATATCATTTTTAAATTCTATTATTAAATGTATGAAACAAAACATAATATGTGTAGGTTTTGAGCTGAATTTAAAATTTTTTTTGCATGGGTGAAAGCATTTAGTTTTTTATCATTAGTTTTACTATCTTGAGTTATTTGATGTAAATGGGGGGGAAAAAAGAAAGAAAATTATATATATAAATATTAAATTTGTATGATAGTTTTTAAATCAAGCGACAACACAATTTTACTTGACATTTGGTAAAATGGTATCTGGTCTCTTTTCTTGCAGGCTTACTTCTAAAATCTTAGTGGTTGCTGTAGCCTAGTGGCCAAGGTAATGGACTCGTGTGGCTGGTATGTCATGAGTTCCAGTCTAGTGCTGCTGAAGACCCACCATGTAGGGGAGCAATGCATGTTAAATCTGTTGTGAGCTCAAATATTTTCCCGTTGGTGTCGTGTGGTAGTTAGGAGAAGGGTGTGCCAGCTCAGGTGTCATCCTCGTCTCTTGACCATGGTTCAAAGTTATGAGGTCTGTCGCCAAAAGCCCTCATGTAGCTGAACAATGTGACGTTACTATTCACTCTCACCCACTCTAAAATCTCTATTAACAGAGAAGAGCTTAGTTAGATTTGATTTTTTCTCAATAACAGGAATAATATCTGTTAAATGCTTCGAGGCTAGCCTGAGTGGTGAAAGATTAATGCTGGGTCTTCCTGATGTGGCAGAATTTTTTGAAGCCAAATCCAATAAATGCAAAAAAATTTTCTTAAAATGCATATTCCTTTTTTCTTGGTGTAGAATAAGCAACTGGTTTACTTTTTTTATGTATAAGCTGCTTTCGGTTGAGTAAAAATGTGATAAAACAATTCACACACTGATAAATTCTGTTAAGCCTGTTATAACTCAGGATAATAATTGATCGTCAGATGTATGAATCTAGGTTAATTAAGGAAAGGGTTAAGAGAAAAAATCATCTTTTAAAGCAAATTTACATTAATTTCTAAAAGATACATATTCAAAATAAAAATATTTTACTCCTGCCTTTCTTATGTTTAAGTGTTTCATGTATCAAGGAAAATTCTTGTTTGTAGTGATTACTTTTAAAACAGGTTTTAAGATTCTGAATCAGGAATTTAACATATTTCCTTTGAATGTAAATTATTGCTTTCATTGAAAAATTCTTCTAAACAGAAAATTATTTTTGATGAAGTTGTAAAACAATTCTCAGACTGATGAAATTTGTAAAATTCAGACCAACTTGACTGAATTTTGTGAATTAGATCTGAATTTTAGATTGAGATTCGTTAATTATTTTCTGACATTTGTTAGGATTAGTTTATGAAATTTGTATTAAATTTCATGTTATAAATTTACACTGACCAAGTGGCAAAAGCGTTTGCTTTAGGCTATGAATTTGTTATGCTGATTGTGAAAAATAACTTCCCAAATGTAATTTCATAAAAAGTGCTTGCTTAAAATATCTTATTTTATTAGAATTTGTTTAGATTGTTACAGTATATATTATGTTAGATATTTCATAATTAATTAGCTGTGGTATTTTTTAAATTATTTTTTGGAGGTATTTGTATGTAAATTGTTTCTACTGGTTCAAAATCAAGCCATGTTACTGTTTTTTTTTTCAAATCATTCTGTATATAAAGTATTTTATGGATTTTATATTTTCAAATTTCAGCTTTTTTTCAAAAAGAGCTAGTGTTGAACCTGGTACAAAAAGCTGAGAAATCAAGAATGATTTGTCTAAAAGAAAATACCTTAGTTAAATAATGATTAAAAAATAACATTGTTCTATTTTTTATCAGTTATTTTATAAATAATTATTTTTAAACATGCAATGAAAATCATTGACTTTAGAGCCAAATCTTGCTCTGTTGCTTTTTATATGAATTTGCTTGATAAAAGTATTTTTAGCAGTTCAACTACTATATCTGACTGTAATAGCCTAGTAATAACGGTACAAACTCATAGTTGGTGTTGTATGTGTCAATTCATAGGATATTGAGTGGATGAGAGGGGAAGATATACAGTAAGCATGTTTTAAATCCTTATCTTGACCTAGTGTGGAAGTTTTCACCAGTAACCCTTTTGTTGCTTCATAGTGCAATTTAATGACCAATGCCATACTGTGTAGATGTTGTTGCCATTATGTAATGAGCAAGTATTATTTATTCATCATTCAAAATTTAAAGAAAAAAGTTGGCTGTTTTTTAGAGTTGTTGGACGGATGAACTTTATTAATTTCTGAGTTGCAATTATATGTGATAAATTAAAGTTTTTAAGTATATTTTCAAGGTTATTTTATTTTGGAGTATTATAAAAATGAAAAATGCACTTTATTTTTTTATATAACAAAATTATTTACTTTGCATCTTTCTTTAAAGACTTGTCTTTATCTTTGTTTTTTTTGTATAAATTTTAGTGTACTTTTATATTTATAATCTGTATTTGTAAATAAGTAAAGCATGTTTAAAAGTTATAATGGAAATTGTATGCATAATATGTTTATCTTAATAAGGGGACTAACTTAATTCAAATTTTTGCAGACATGATGGAGACCTTCTGTTCATATTGCAGCATTATGGTCTCATCAGAGGCCGAGTTGGTTAAGCATTGTAATTCAGAAACTCATCAACTTGTAATCATGAGTGATGAGGGACGAGAATGGAAATTCAGGCCACCACCTAGAGGTGCTGGCTCAGATCAATATATTATCTGTAATGGGTAAGTTTGTTGTTTGTTTATGTGTATGTGTGTTAATGATCCTATATAAATAACTAATATTTCACAGATTTGTAATATTTAATCATTAATAGCTTAGAATAGTAGATCTTAAATAGTGGTGCATGTACTACAAGGATTTCATAAAGATTTCCCTAACACATGGGATTAATTTAAAAAAGGACTAATTACAGCAACTTAAAACTAGCCTAATAGTTCTTTTAATCACTTAACACTTGGAACCAATTAAGATTATCACATTGACAGGGAATCTCACAATATCTTTGCAAAAAAGGAGATTACTATTTATAACTGTTTTGAAAAATATAAGTAGATGTGTAAAATAAGAATTATCTTGTTCGTGCAAAAAATGCAGTATGAATATATAACCGTGAACCATATAAAAAACAGTTTTTTTTAAAAAAAATAGGATAAATTGCTGTTTTGATCAAAAATAGCTGCATCCAATAAATTGAGTCATTATTTACTTTGGAACACATCAACTTGAAGAAAAAAAAAAGAACCCCAATATATAATTTTAGGTTGCTTATTTAAATATTTGATGGCTTGTTCTGCAAATTAAAAAGGACCCCAAAATCAATGCATCAAATTAGAAATTAATTAGAAATTACCCACATGATAATGGATTTAGAGCTAGAATTGCTCGAAAGAAGCCATATAGTATACCACAAAAGAACCGAGTGCAAAGACTGGAATTTGCTAGAAATATGTAAACAAACCAGTAAAATTCTGGCACAATGTAATTTTTGCAGAGGAGAGTTAACTTAATCTTTTTGGATGTGATAGCAAAGTTATTTTGTACAGAAAATGCAATGTGCTGGATTGGAAGAATGAAATATGGTGTCCACAGTAAAGCATGGAGGAGGAGGTATAGTTTGGGGGTGTATGGCAGCTTTTAGGAATGGGAAATATTATCGTAATTAATGGCATAATGGACCATCTGTATTATATACAGATTTTAAAAGAAAATTTGCTTGCCAGTGCTGAAAAACTGGGAATCAAGGAGGCCTACCACTTTTACCAAGACAGTGACTCAAAACACTCCCCTCACAATTCAAGGCTTTAGCTGCTATACAACTAACTACAAGTTTTAAAATACCCGACCAAAGTTAATACCTCAACCCAATTGAGCACCTGTGGAGCATATTGGAAAAAAGGTAAAGATATTGCATCCTTTTAAGTATAAGTTAAATACTCAATCACTCTGATTTGAAATAAGAAGGAATAACTTTGCATGTAACTAACTATCAAATATGAAACAATATCTTTTATTTTTGCTTGCAACCTTACAGTAGTAAGAAATTCAAAATGTAAATACTGGAACATTATTTTTTAGATTTTCCAAGGCTGGAAAGTGCAGACTTGGAGCCCTTTGTTGTGATGCACATGGAGAAGAAGAATTAGAAGAATGGAAAGAGAGATTTGATTACAGACAAATGAAACTACAAGGGGCCAAGGAATGTCAACTGCAAGGAAGGCAATATACGGAGCTACTACTGGATAAATGGCTGACGGCTCCCAATCCCAGTCTAATTATGACAGATCATTTAGATTCTGTTGTTGTAAATGTAGAACCCGAAATGAATTTAACTGTTCCCGAGAAGAACTGCTGCAGGGAATGGACCTTTAGGCTTACAACTAAGGTGACATTACATTTTTAAATAAAAATTTTACTCTGATTTTGATATATGAAATGAGTTTATTTTTGTTATTTATGAAATTTCCATCAGAAGCAAAAATACAAGGAACTGCTTGGCTCTTTTAAATCTTCATTCTTATATGTAACAAAATCTTGGCTGTGGTAATATACCAATATGAATATATATTGCAAATATTATTATGTATTAAGGTTATTCCAATTTGTTTGAGATACCATTTTAACCCCATCCTGCTAAGGAAAAGTTACATGATTTGTGTCCCAAGTGCCACTGCTTTTCACGCTGTTGTGCATAGTTGTGTAGTGTATTGGTGCAAAAGCATAAATAAACCCTTCTCTGAAATAAGTAAACTCCTTTTGAAATTCTCTCAAGGTCATTTTATTGCATTCCAAATACTTCAGGCTAGTTTTACTGATAACATCACAATGCAAAGGGTCTTACTTCAGAGAGGCTTATATGTACATGAAAGGGATAGTTAATGCAGTGGCAAAGTGTATATATATTTGCCTGTGGCAGCTAAGAAATTAGTCTTTTATCATTATCATTCTTTGTTTTTCTTGTTTATCATTTCTGTTAGATATTTTGGGAATTTCTCCCTTCCATTCTAGTTATTCTTTTGAATTGCTCTAAAGAAATCTCTTATCCATTATTCTAGACATTTTAAATACTTTTTTGTGTTATGTGTTTTTCTTAGTCTTTTAATATCCAAATGATGTTTGTATGCTTAATATACTTTGACAAACATTTAAAATCAAATGTTAAAAATGAGATGTTTTATAATATAAGAATTTTATATCTAATTAGGCAAGTATTGAGAAAAAGAATTGATAAAACAATTACTGTTTTTAACTTGTAGACTGTATATTTGATGAATTTTACCTCAGGTAAAAGAACATATTATGTAATTTATAGTTAAGATTTTCTCCAGTTTGTTGTGTCTTACTGAAACATTATATTCCTTTTGAAATATTAGAGTTAACGAAGAATTCTGATTTGTTCCATCTATATTGATATTCTAGAAAGTTTTCTTACTTCAGAAGTATTAATGTATGTCCTCTCCCTAATACTTTTCCTATGTCAGTTTTATCCATACAGATTGAGCAAATTATGTTAAACTATTTCTTACAGTCTATGTAAATGCATACATGTATCTGTATCTTTTTCATAGTTGTTATGCAAGTAACAGAGTTCAATATGTTAGACCAAGACTGTCGTATTTAATTAAAATTTAAAAATAACACATGTTGAAAGTAATCATACTGAAATTTTTTTATAAAATAGTAAGTTGGGGTGAATAGACATCTTTTTTTGCTTGTTTTGCTGTTTTTCACTTTTTAAAGGTAATGCTTTAAATTTTTTTTTTTTTAAAACTGTGTAAATGAATTTTAAATATATTGTAAGGGAAGAAAAACCTTATATTTCTACATGCATAATGACTCATTTGTTAAACAGTTAGTAATTATAAAAACTTATTACATTTACACATTTAATACTTATAGTTTTTGAAAATTAGCATGTGTCAAATATTAAAATGTCAATATGTGTCTAATTCATTTTGAATAGTTGTCTTAGTTTTCCATAATTCAGAAATTTCATTATAAATGTGTAAACTGTGATTTTTTTTAATGTATTTATAGAAATGTTGTTTTTATGAAATATTAAATAATTCGTTTTAATTGTAGTTTAATGTACATTTAAAAATATTAGGTATTGTGGTACTAGTAATAAAAGTGTTATAATAGTGAAAAATAAAACTTGTATTAATATATAGTTTAATAAGAAATGAATATATTGCATATACTTAACAGAATAAATGATTTTTAAAATTTTTACTTTAAAATAGAAATAATACATCTAAATAGGATTTTTGTTAATTTATTAAGCAACCTAATTTCTTTTAAAAATCTGTAATCAATTTGTGAAAAAAATAGTTCCCAGATGACACTCATTTTAAAAATTTGTTATGTATATTAAATATATAGCTAATATGCATATTAAAATCTTTATTTTTAATCTTTGAAATGCCTGTTTGATGCATTAACTCTTCCTGTGTTCAAATTATTCCAGGCGTCTTTGCGGCATGTAGCTCTATTGTACGAGGCTCACCGTAATCATTTTAAGATAAACTTTCTTAAAACTCAAAATGAAGAACTAACAGAATATGAGTTGGGTCCTCATTGTCAAGAATGGAGTAGCACTGACAGTGTCCCTTTCAATGAAGAAAATTATGTAGTCAAGGTTGGTTTTTTTTTCTCAAAGAATTATCTCTTGATGTTTTAATCATGTAACTTCTTTTACTGTTATTTTAATGTATTGATTCTAAGAAACTGTTAATTCCAGTACTTAAAAAAGAAAATAATTATCAAATAGTGAATATCTAAAGCATATATCTGTAAAGTAAAATAGTGTATACCTAAAGAAATGCTGGCTAGGTGACATAGTTAGTTTGGTGCTGGCCTTGTGCTCCCGAATTTGCAGGTTCAACCCTGGCCCAAGTTGGATTTTCATGGTGCCAAAAATTGACAGTATCCATGTCTTATTATTATGTGGCATATCTCTAGAGTGCCTGTTTGGCTTGGATGTTCTCAGAAAATTAAATTCCTAGAACAGTTTTGCATTGTCAGAGTTCAGGTGCATTCCTCTGGAGAGGAAACTGGGTATCAAAATTACATTGTGGCAATTGATATCCACTTATATGGTGCCACACTAAAAAAGAATACCAGTGCCTGCGAGGAATGTACTAGATCTGCAATGGTAATTACCAATCCCCAGCCCTATTAGGAAGAAAAAAAAATATTTAAGGATATTATTTATTGGTTTCAATCAAACACAATTATTGAATAAGCAGTGAATGGACTTTATGTTTGCAAAAAATAGTTAACAGATGCGAGTTTATCCACTCATATTTAGCTCAAACTTCTGATGTAATCTATCAAGCTATGGGTTTGAGTCCTGGTACCACTATTTTTTATTGACATATGTGTACCCCTATATGTATGACTTAATATAGGGGCTTACATATGTGTAATCTTACAAAGTTCTAAATCAGTTATTCCCAAAGTAGTCTATATGGACCCCTAGGGGGTCTATGATTACCTGCAAGGGGTCCACGTCAGTGAAAAATAATTTGTGGGGTCCATGAGGTGTAAATGGGGGTCTATGATAGCCTAAACCAGATTGTGACTTAAATTTTAAAAAAGAAATTAATGAAGTGTAAACCATATTTACCTATTTAACAGCTTTATTTACTAAATTTACTGGGGTTAATTTGCAGTTACAAGGCAACAGCATACATTTTATTAAAAAAGGACCACCATTTCATTGTTTCTTGTGTGTACCAAAAACAAGGTAAAGGAATATAAAACTGGACATCTTAAATTTTAACAGTTTCTCAATGCCACAGACTATCCTGCCAGAAAAATGATGTTTTAACCTATGTTCAACATTTAAATGCTCTGTATTCAGGTTTTAAAACTAGGTTTGAGAATGCTTTGACTATGGTAATATTACAGTAGGTAATGAATTTATGTTGTCACATTAAAAAAAAATGTCTGATTACAAAAGCAACTGATTTTAATACCCCTTATGAATATCTTAAAGTAAAGTTTAAAGACGAATGTCACAGTAGTTTTGGCTTTAAAAAGATATACTTGTTATTTATCCCAAAGTATAGAACATCTCAACAAAGTTTTTAATTACTTTTCTCAAGAGGAGGAGTTTAAGCATGCTTGAAAGTCTTCAAAATAAAAACAGAAAGAAAAAAAAGAAAGATTGGATACTACTAACCGTGGAAATTTAGGGTTAAATCTTAAAATATTAATGCCAAATGTGTTGAAAATTTGTTATTAAAGCAACAGATTCATCCCAACCAATAAAAACATTTGTTTGTTGCTCAGTTATTTTATGTAACAATTATTTTATATATTAATTAAATTTTAATTTAATTAATTCACATTTGTTTCTTAAGTTTTAAACACTCTACTAAACGACAGCTAAAAACATAAAACTTTTAAAGTAAGTACTATACCAGCTGTCAAAAAAACATTTAAATTGATAAATCAGCAAAAATTTAATATTAGATAAGTAGGGGTCTTCACAAAACCGAAAAACATGGCAAGGGGTCTATGAGACAAAACAGTTTTGGAACCTCTTTTAAATCCTTCCATGAGTATGATATGGAAATTTCGAGAGTAGGTTGTCTTTCACCAGGTCTGTTGCCAATAACCTTCTTGATGTTTTGAAGAGCAATGCTAATAAGCAACCAGTCAATCGGACAGAACAGTTGCAATATAGAATTTTAAAATTGATTGTATTGCATTCCATTTGTGTGGAATACTAATCTAGCTGTTTTGACCACCTATGAAAATGAACTGCTTAGTTATTCTAATTCATGTTAAAATTTCAAATTGGTTCTTATATTACGTATCTAATGAAATACAGTGTTGTAATTTGTTGAGAAAAGATGTCCAAGAATGTAAAATAGCATGGCAAGAATTCCAACAACTTGTTAGAAAATCTTTTATTTTTTTTATATTAATAAGAATTAAAAACATCCATTTTATGAATATTTTTTTCCTCAAAGAAAAAAATAATGATATATTATATACAAGATTTTATAGCATTTTTATTCTAAATGAGGTTTGATATTCTCCAAAATTATGCAAATGATATGAATGCTGGATAATTTTCATCCATCTTTATATTATAATTTGTGTCAGTTCCTTAGATTGTAGACTTAAATATACTGTACTCTATATTTTTGATTTTCAGAAGTATTTGTTTAAGCAATTTTTTCATTTTTGTCTTGAAATGAATACTCAGTCTCTCAATATTTGATGAAAAATGTTTGAAACTTTATGCAAGAATATGATAATTATAAGTACAGTTGAATTTAAAATATAAAACCTATGTTTCAAAATTTATTACTAATAGTCTGTTATCATATATTTTGGCATACTTTTTATTAAGTATGTTCTGATAAAATTCATGCTAATAATTTTTAATAAGTTTTAATTTTTAAAATACAGAATATTTTGAGAAGTTTATTTAAATGTATGAAAATTAAATGTTCTTAATTTTAAGTTTATTGATATATACTCAAAAGCTATGTTTTCAATATTAATAATTTAAAAAGGAAAAGGTTTAATATTGTAAAAAATTAAATTTTATGTTACTAATTATTTATGAATGTATTTTGAAACTTTTTTTGTTCAAAACATTTATGTTAGCATCAAGATTGATTTGTCCTTAATATACACTCATGTCCATAAATTAAGGATAATGAAGTTCAGGCAAAGAAAGAGACAGAAGCAAAACAAATTTGACTTATTTGTAAAGTCTATTTATTAAACAAAAGGTAAAGAGCAAAAAAGATGCTATATGTTTGACATAATTAATACAAATTGCGATTTTTACTCCCTGGAGCAAATTTCAAAAAAGAACCTATTTACAAAAAACAGTAACATGGTTAGTATAAAGGTTAATACAGAGTATGTCTCCCGGACAATGCAATACTGGCCTTACAATGCCTAGGTATGCTGAGTATCAAATTATCAATCTGTTCTTGGGGAATATTACACCACTCATCAAACAATGCCCTCCGAAGTTCCGGTAGACAGGTGGGAGGGGGTTGACGGGCTACAATTCGTCAGCCAAGCATATCCCACACATGCTCTATTGTATTCAAGTCTGGTGAGTATGCTGGCCAATCCATACGGGTGATATCCTCCTATTGAAGGCAGTCATCTACAATGTTTGCATGGTGAGGACGGGCGTTGTCATCCATAAACAGAAATTCAGCACCCATGGTGCCCCGAAACAAACGTACATGTTGTTCCAGAATGACATCCCGATAGATGTGGCCTGTCATCGTTACACTCTGAACATGCAGGTCATTTCTGGAACCAAGAATAATTTCTTGCCAAACGAGCCATCCTGCGCCACCGTAACGGTGTCGTTTAATGGTGTTCTCTTGGTGGTAACGGGTACCTGGCGCTCTCCATATTAAAGTCCGGCGAGAATCAGACTGTAAACTAAACCTGGACTCATCAGAAAACATCACACAAGACCACTGTTGGTGTTCACAATGCATGCTCTCTACTGCAGGTTAATCGCAGACGACAGTGAGTTGCGATAAGTGAAACTCATCTAATGGGCCTACGAGCATATAGACCAATGTGCCCTAAGCGTCTGTACACGGTCTGCCTTGAAACTGTCGTACCGGTAGCTGGAGAGAGCTGACGAGATAGGTCTGTTGCTGTGCTCTGTCTGTTTCTTTTGGGAGTAACTGCCAAATACCGGTCCTCACTTGGCGTTGTAACTCAGGGGCGACTCACATTACCATCATCTTGGAATCGTTGTCAAAGCCTGGAGATGACACTCTGGGCGATTACAAGTTCCTCGGATACTTCCAGCTGGGTACGTTCACATTTCAGTCCAATAATTCTACCATGTAAAAAATCATCCAAATGCTTCCTTTTTGCCATAACTATGCGGTTATTGCACTAAAAGGCTCTTAAAGCACTTGTGAACAATTTTACTTCTTTGCCACCATTCCTTATATACCCCTCTCTTACACTCTCGTCATTGTGACGTACAATCCGTGCCATCTGGTGGTTTCCTGTAATTTGCATATTCTTCTTCAAGATGTGTGTGATAATTCTACAGTTGAAATTTTTTCAATTTCTGTGTGATTCTGAATTATCCTTAATTTATGGACATGAGTGTACATTAACATATATATATATATATATATATTTTACTTTCAGGTTCGATTTATTACTGCCATTTATGGTACTTTTAGACAAGACTTAGTATTTGATTTTGGTTTTGAACCAGTTCTAGTGAAGAAACTTTGTGTGGATGTAGTTTCTATATCAGATATGGAGAAGCTGCAACAGGCCAGAGAAGAAGTTGTATCTTACACAGAACGATGGAGCAGTTCTGATGTAACAGTTGTCCCTTTTGAAAATCGTCCTTATTCTATTGGAGATCAAGAAAAAAACCTCCTTGCTTGTTATCCTGCTCCAAATGGGCAAAAATTCACAATGACCCAAAATGCGCTTGAAGCAGCATTAACTGAAAGCAACTACTGTGCACGTCAACATGAGCTACTGAGCATAGAAGAAATGTCTCAATATGAATTATTGTCTAGGTATGGTACTGCTGCTTTTTTAGAAGATTGTAGTATAAATATCTAAAAAAATTAATATATATTATTTATTCATGTAATTGAGATATGTACTTTCTAATACAGAAGAAATATTAATTTATTAATTGTCCTTCTATACACAATCATAACTAATCTTGTTTATAAGATTAGTTCTAATTTTCTTTTTCTTGAAGTTCTTTAATAAAACATTTGTAATGGTAGTAAATTTCAAATGTATAGAAAATATTGAAGTATTAATTCTAATACGTGCTATTAATTTCAATTGAACTAGAGTATAATTTCATGATTATTAACTATATAATAGCTATTGAAAATTTTATATTAAATTGTTGCTGAAGTTTGTGATACTATCCACTTGTTTTGTTTAAAAGTTATAAGTTCAACTTTTAATTTATTTAAAAGTTGGTTTATGTTTATGTTATTTATGTTTGAAAACAAATAGACATACAAATCAAAATTGTATGTCTATTTGTTTTCAAACATAAATACTTTTAAATTTCATTTGTTTTATGGGACGTCTTAAAAAAATTATGTCTTTAGAGAAATTGTTTCTTAATATTTAAAGGTAGCTACAAGCATCATCAGTCAACTTTTTTTGGGCCAAATGCAAAATTATAAAATAGAAGTATCCTTTTATTAAGCTATGTACTCTATAGTGTTATAACATTTTCCCCATGTATATGTTTGTATTTCCAAACAAAACTGGTGTGTTTATTATTTTACTTTAAACATTTTATTTCTGTTAATTTTTAAATTAAGTTGATTCTAATTTTAGGTACAATGTTCAAGCAACTTTAACATTAGTAGATCGATATTTACTGACTCCAAATTCTGCTGTCACTGCAAAATATTCACAAAATGGAGAGTTATTTGCCAATATGACTCTCACATCAGTTCTGTCAGAAGATTCTCAATCTGGGCGATTGGTATTGACTAATTGCAGCACAGTACTTATAGCTCCTATTTCATCAAAAGGTGAAGGACATAGGAAAGTGAGTGAAATAAAATTTTTTAAAGCAGGGCTTCTCTGCTGTATAAAGTCTTTTTATTTACCTATTTAATTTTGTTTAGTTTGTTGAAATCATTTGTTTTTAGTGTTATTTATTATTTTTTTTACTTTTCACTCAATAGTGTATAAAACCATTCTATATTTATATCTTTTGGTGAAATGAAATTTTTGACTTTATAAGCTGTGTCTAATGAAACCTTACAAGCTAATATACAGTAAAAAAGTTGATTATTATTCTGAGACAAATTAAAATTGCTTTATTTATATTGAAATATCTGTTGAATTAATTGCATGGAATATAATTATCAAACAATAATTAAGACAACAAAGATATTTAGTATATGTGTATGTTGAATAAATAGCCTTATAAAATATTATTTATTTTTGTAATTGCAATTTTTTAGTCATACTTAAGATTAGAAAATGTGTTTTGAGAGCTCTGCTTTGAACTTAAAATAAGTAATAATACTATCCTAAAGTAAAAAATTCAAAATTTTATTGGATATTTAGTTGATTTAATTGCTATCTAACATAACTTTACTATAGCAAAAAAATATAATCTCTAGTTTAGCACATATATACAGATGCCTTATGTTGGGTATATCATCATGCATAATTAATTCTGTATATACTTTCAAAAGTTAGGTTGAGTTTCAAAAACCTTCACCTAAATAGTTCATCATAAATACTTGATTTTACAGGTTTACGAAGCTGTTATTGAAGACAAGGGGAAAACGGTAATATACATCCGTTTATCAAAACAATGTTGCGAAGAGCTGAATTTAAAAGTAGATCAGGGATTTGTAGCTGAGGTTTGTGTATATTGCTATTAAATGTATTATTAAGTTTGAATCTGTTTGTAATTTTTATAATTATGAAAATTAGAAAATCAAAATCCCCTTTCATGTATCAATATTAAGATTAAAAACAAAAATTAATATTTAAAAAAAAATTTCTCTATAGGTGCAGTTTCAGTTAAATCGTCTACCTTTATGTGAAATGCACTTTGCGGTGGACAGACTACATCCACCTTCTTTGGTATTTCCAGATGTATCTGTTCGTCCTCAATTGTGGAATAAGTAATTATATAATTTTTCTGCTTATTTTAATTGTCAAAATATGCATTCAATATATTTTGATTAAAATTAGTGTATTTGGGTATTTAAACTATAATAAGGATTTCTTTTTAGAGAAAATAATTATTGGTATAATTTTTCATAAAATGTGTTAACAATTTAATCAAAAGAAAAAAGGTTTATATAATAGATCACTTTAAATTTGACAATAATATGTTTAACAAAAGAAAATTTTAATTTTCAGTTAAAATATAAATTTGGATTTGAATATTAAAATTTTCTTATAAAAATAATTTCATGAAAACTTATTTTGTAATTAGAAAATTTTTATTTATTCTCTTTTGCTGTGTGATTAGTTTTTAAAAAGTATTCGCTCATAGGTTATTGAAAATATTAAAATTTTTATTAACTTAATAAGACATTTTGACCATCGGTTTTGTGTAATATGTATGATAAGACATGTGGTTGTGATAACCAAGTGATCATTGTTACAAACTCATGTTTGGCATTGTATCTGTTAAACTGTGAGTTCAAGTACCAGCATGTTGTCGGGTGCATACACACTAAATCTGTTGAGGTTCAAATTCTTGCCTTAGTGTATGGTGCCCTCCTTGTCTTTCACTGAGATTCAAAATTATGATGATTAAATTACTAATAGCCATTGTTTAGTTTCTTGGTGCAACATTAATAAATAATTATAACAATGGACTGGTAGCTAAATGTTGAAATCTTATGAAAATGTTAATTTTCTTATGTAGAATTGCTGTATAAGTAAAATTTGCAAAAAAAAAGGGGGAAATTAACAATATTTATTTTTTTGAATAATAAACAAATCATTATGCACCTTAAACCTTTATCTACTGCAGGGGTATCTAACCCAAATGACTTTGCTGGCCACTTTGTAAAAACATAATCCTGCGGGCTGCACATAAAAATAAGTACCTTTTTATATCAGAGTTGGAAACAAAAAGAACCCCATTTATTGCAGTGAAAATTTAAAACAGAATGAATTATTATTGTTTTCATTATTTTTCATGTATACAGACATAGATAATATAATAATGTTTATATAATATAATAATGCAATGATCAAATAATGATTAAAATATTACAGTTGCCATTTTCTTGAATTCTTAACCTTCCTGAATTTAAACTTTAAAAAATTTCTCTGACTGCCTCTTGCTTTTTGGGCACTCCAAACAGAAAAAAAAGGAGGAGAAATGAAAGTTGCACACACAGAGAATCATGTTTCATCCATAGTAAAGAATATGCGTAATGCAATTCGGAATTTATTAAAAAATTAATTTATTGTAATAAAATCAAATGTATCACTGTTTGATAAAATATAAATCTATTTTAATCTAAAGGACATTTCTGTTATCAAAAAGGATTTATTTTAAAACGAGAACAGGCAAATTTATAAATTTTACCTCAAATAAATTTCAAAATGAAAAAACTTTAAAAACCTGATATTTAAAATTTTTTTAAAGAGTCAGCGGGCCGCTTGTTGGACACCCCTCTTCTACCTCATTATGATTTACTGCACATTTTTTCATGCTTCCGGGGTCGAAAGTTCACCATTCTTGTATCATGGTCCTTTTGATTTTGTCGATTTTCGGGAACAAAACACAGTAAAAAACTAGTTTTTGAATAAATAATTAGCATTAATTAATAAAATTAATCATTAATAGCAAGTAATTAATTAAATTTTTCGTACTATATACTTAGAATTATAATCAATCTGCAAAAAAATCAAGGGCTTTGGGAAGGGTCCGGACCCCCCTTGTGTGTGCAACTAGTTTAATTTAATCTTCACACAGGAATTAATTCCCATCTAGTTGTATTTATAATTTGTAAACAATAAGGGTGAAAAAAGTTATAGATCCCCCCTTCCCAGTTTGGAAATGGAAATATTATCTAAAAGATTTTAAGGAACTAATAATTGAATTTTTAAAATGCATTTATTCTGAAATGTATTCAGTTAAATATCTGGTAATTTTGTAGTAAATTTGAAAATGCATTTTGTTAGATTCTAACATTTTTAATATCTTATGTAATTTATTAAAGAAGAAATGAAAATAGGAAAATAGAAATTTTACACTAGAGTATTAGAAATATGAGAGATTTGGCTCACATTTATTAAAAACCACAAAGCAAGTAGCGATTTGAAAAAATATGCACATCTCTTCATAGCTTTCTTCTGCATATGAGTAAAATAGAAGATTAATGACATATAAATGAATAAACAAAATTCCAAAGCTTCAAAATTCCGATAATGGGTCATTATTGGAATTTGCAAGCTTTGAATATTGTTTGGTCATTTTAGATGAATATTATTATAAAGCCATTTAAAATATTTCAATTTGTAAACATTAAATTAAATGGAACACGAGGAAAATTATAAACATGCATCCATAAAATTTCTAAATTTATGTAGAAAGTATTTGATATTTGAATGGGTCTCTTAATATTAATCTGACAGTGAAAATGTGTTACCCAATGATTTAAAAAAATGCTGAATTTGTATATGTTCATGCAAAAATGCTTATTCATTGATGAATTTTTTTATATGTAAGAGTTATTTGGCATAAATAACTAATCATAATAAATTATATAAATGAACCATTATTTTAAAGAACAGTTCTTTAAAATTTCTTCATTTCAATTTAACAATGAAGACTAATTTTCCTATTTTAGAAGTTTCAAAAAAATGTTGGTGTGAATGTTTTAATGTTCTGTATAAAAGATGCATCATCATTTTTTTAACACTTTTTCATAAACTTCACTTTTATGTAATGGAATTTTTGAACTAAATTTTTAACCACTTTAAAAGGTCAGATTAATTCAAAGTTTTGCTCTGATCAAAGACTGAGGACAATACAATAATTTAATAATTTTGTTCCATTGTCCTGATAGGGATCAACAGGATTAACGATTTCCATTTTCGGATCCCATCCCACATCTAGCGACTAATTCCAGATCACATTTTCAGATTTGGGGACTAAAAGATTAAGTTACAATTTAGTTAGATTAACTATAAATGTGTGTTTTTTAGTTTTTTAACTATAATTTATTGTATAAGAAAGTAATAGATTTTTTGTGTTGATAATCTTGAGTACATTTTTATGAATGCATTGATATTGATAAATCTATTTCAAAGCAAATAATGTTAGACCATAAAGTGTAATATTCAATAAATATTAAAACAATGTTATTTATGATATTGTAGTCAATTTAATATATTTTGGATTAATCTAGTGAAATATTTACCTTTCAGCTTTTCCCTTTCTGACCTAAAATTAAATCCAAAACAAAAAGAAGCTGTTTTGGCCATTACAACTCCACTAACAACTCGTTTACCACCTGTTTTAATTATTGGTCCTTTTGGAACTGGCAAAACATACACATTGGCACAAGCAGTCAAAATTCTTTTATCTCAAGAAAATACTAGAATTCTAGTTTGTACTCATTCAAACAGGTATTAAGGTTTTTCTTATTTTGTTTTTTGTGTGTGTATTCATATTAATACATCTTTAGAATTTTGGAGCACATCCCCCTCCTTTTTCAAATTTCCGTGTGACATTTATAATGGTTGTAGTTGATAGATATTAAGGTGTATTTCATAATCTTTCCAAAAAATCTTTACTGTACTTGTTTTTAAAATGTTATGTTAATCCTAATATGTTTTTTTCATTAAAAAAATTATGAAAAATTCTTATTAGATTTTATTTTTTAATTTTATTTTGCACACTTTCTTTCTAAAACAAATCCAATTATAAATACCGTAATTTCGCACGTATAGTCTGCAGACACGATTTTATATAAAAAAATTTCAAAAATCATCAGATAGTCTGCGGACTATACATCCAAAATTACGTTATTTTAATACAGCATTATTAATGTATTTTAAAAACAAAGAACTAAGTATAAGTAGAAAAAAAGTGCTTCCTTACTAATATACCTTCAGAAATAAAACACTAAATACAAATAAAAAACAGTGCTTACTAATTAATTATATATTAATTAATCACACATTCTACTATATTAATGAAAACCTTCGAAGTCCGATTCATCGGTAACAGAATTAAACAGTTCTAATATATTTTTGGGAAGAGTGTCCGAAAGTTCATTTTCAGCACTTCTGTTCACGCTAATATGCAGAGGTTGCAGGATTTTTGTTAAACCTCCTGGAATAACGCTAAGTTAAGCACTGATGTTTTTTTTAGCTTCTGCCTTTACACTGTCTTTTATGTGTGCCCTCATGGAATCCATAGTTAGTACTCCTTTGGAATTGAAAAAGGCACCTTCTCTCTTCTTCCAAACTTCTTGAAACCAATCGAGCATAATGTCCTCGTGGCACCGTTTTACGACGCTTTGAGGAAAATTTTCCTTGTGAATGGTTTTTCTCTTAAAGATTAAGAGCGACTTCAACTTTGTGCCGTCAGCACAGCAGGCGAGCATCACTGTGAAATGGGTCTTTTCTTGACCAGTTGTTATTGATACTGTTTTCACTCCACAAGTATCGACAGTGCGATTCGGTGGCCAATCAAATGTTAATGGAACTTTGTCCATATTTATAATATTTTTTAGGGAATACTTCCCTTCTGCAATAACTTTCCTTGTAAACTGAAAGAAAGAAGCTTTTTTTTTCATATACGTCGTCTGGAACAGCCTGATACATTGTCGTTCTGCTGCGACTCTCAAGTTTTTACGAAGCATGAAGCGGTAAACCCAATTTATTCCTCCCTTGAAATCCATTATCTGCATCTCTTCTTCCATGGACTTCGCTCGGAGACGGATTTTAACTGTTGAAATGGAGCGTACGGCACATTTCTTTGGTCGAGAACCCATCTCAGTAAATTTTCCTCTAAAGCTGTCCATTTTACTTTTCCGTGCCGATTGGATCGCTTTCTTCCCGTGCTTTTTAACACATCCTTTTGTTTGTGCCAATTTCTCACTGCTTTCTCGTCCACTTCAAAATAACGGGCCGCTTCTCTATTTCCATCTTTTTCAGCTTTCTCAACTACCTTGAGTGTAAACTCAGCAGTAAAACTCCGGCGATGTTTCATCAACATTATCGAAGATGAAAGACAAAATATGAAAACAAAATACTGTGCAACGTGCTATCCTCGTGATAAGTCGTAATGAAATGTGACGCTATAAGTAAATGAATCGCGCTTTTTTTTCGTACTCCAGGGGCTTGCTACTAAGGCTTCTAAAAATTGAGCTGACGCATCAACTACTTTTCCCCCTCCCGGCAGTTGTGCTTTAACTGTGAACAACCCGCGTATTATCCACACTGGTGGATAGTCCGCAGCTTCAAAAATTCACATTTTAAACACAGATAGTACGCGGACTATACGTGCAAAATTATGGTACTTAAGAATGACTAGTAAAATTTTTAATACTCCCAATTCAATTGATTTGGGGGAAAAATGCTGCAATAATTAAATTTGTGATTTTAAATGAAATATATTGGGAATATAAATACAAAAAGTGCTGTTACTGAAGTTTTTTTTTTAAAAATTAATCTGTATTTTTAAATTTTTCCAGTGCTGCAGACATTTATATCCGGGAATATCTTCACCCTTGTGTCGCAGAAGGAAAGTATGAAGCCACTCCTTTGCGAATCTATTACCGCCACAGATGGGTGGCTACAGTACACCCCACAGTCCAGCAGTACTGCCTTATCAATTATAATGGTTCTGAGAAGAGCTTTGTCATGCCAAATTTGAAAGATGTCAAGTCCCGTAAGGTTATTGTCACTACTCTAAGTACAGCACGATATCTAGTCCAATTGGGTTTAGAAAAAGGCGAGTTTATTATTTGGTTTGTTTTTTGTTGTACATGATGCTAATTTTAACAATTGCATTTATTATCAAATCTTAAATGTATGTAATTTGATATATTACAGGCACAGATTTTGATTTGTAATATTGCTTAAAATAATTAGGTATCACTTTTTAAAAATTTTAAGCCGAAAAGGTTTGTCAGAAATGTATTTTTAAGATGGAATTTCTGCTTCGTTTCCTTAGTATTGTTAAATTAATTTACTTGATTATAATCATTAATAGTAGCTTTAAAGTAAAGTTCTAATGTTACTAGCTATGTAAAAGTGGATATAAAATCTCTAAAAAAAACGTATGTATATTTAACTGTAGAATTTATTTCAAATTGTTGTTGCTTTACCTTAGAATAAATTTTGGAAGATGACAATTTGTTAATTCATTTGTATTTTTTTCATTGTTCTACCACCATCTTGTGAAATCTATTGTATAAAAATTATTGTTAATTATGTCTTTCTGAAATAAAAGACATTGTAATATTTTGTTTGCTGCTATTGACTCCATATAAGAACTCAGCCTAGACAAATGTTCCAGATCAGTATAAGATGCTAAATGTAGTACTACTGCTTGTTATGCTTAAGGAATGTGGTGTTTTAAAATCAATAATGCTTTATTGCAGATAAGAAGAAAAATAAAAAGTACTGTATTGAAAGTATTGAATCTAAGTCACCATTAATTCTAAGTCCCACACTGATTCATCAATCTGTTTTTGTAAAAAATCCTTGTCATCTATTCTAAACAGCACCCCAAATTTTCATGTTCCTGTAAAAAAATAAATATAATAGGTTAAATGATATTCAATATTTAAAAAATTTATAAAAAAATAAATGAGAACTAATAAGGAGGGAATATTAATTTATTCTACCTGTATTAAACACTTTTAAAATACATACATAAGCCTGTAATTGCGCTAACCCTCAGCATCATGTTCCAAAAATGATTCGTCACTCCTATTGTCACAACTGACTTCTGAACTGGTGTCGGTATTACCATTTTCCCCACACAGTGTTGTCTTCTGTGTCATTCATTGCATTTGATATGCAACATTTTTTAAAAGAATGTTATGGTTTCATTGAGAAATTTTCCAGGTAATAGATATCCATTCTGCAATTTTTGAAGCACTTACCTTCTTGATTTTCCCAGAAGCAGTTAAACGGTTGTTTTCCAAATGCAACTTTTCTTACTTTTTTTTTATGTAGCCCTTATTAAATGGCTTATTAATACTTACGTCAAATGGCTGAAGCTGGCTTGTCATACCACCCGGGACTATTACCAAATCACAATTATTTCATTTCAGTTTCTTTTTTAAAGGATACATCAAATTACTCTAAACTCGTCTATGATGAGCATCTTTTGTGGATTTCAAAATGCTCCTGGTTTTTATGTGAGACTGAATTATCCCGGTCTTACATAATTTGGGAGGTCATCTAGCTGTTCTGAGCACACACAATTGTCTTTGGGAAAATTTTTCTTTTGGGGCACTAATTTTCTGTTAAGAATTAAGTAAGGAGGTAATTTATGGCCATCTGTGCTTTAATACATAGTATCTTTCGTATCCTTTACTGAAGGTTTCACCTCTTTCTCACCTTTTGAATTTATAGTAAAATTCCGTGGCATAAAGTACATGGAGGCTTCATTTGCATTTCCTATGTTCATAAATTCATAAACAAATGCCGTGATATTGAAACTGCAGGAGTTTGTAAAAACAGGAAACTTTGAAATCTACAGGAAGTTGTTTGCATATTGAAGTTCTCCTTCAAGAAAATCCTTCTCTTTTCATAAATTTCTCACACCAGCTTTAAAATTCTTGATTCTAAACTTATGAAATGTCTTCTTTTGCCTTGCATTGTAGCATTTGTATTGTAACTGACAATCCTTTTGATTAAATGTCATGTACAAATTGAGCCACTGTATTATCTACTTCAGGATATTTACTTTTTTGGGGGGTCCAGTTAAAAGATTTTGCTGAAAGTTTACAAGCAAAAATAATTTCACTTTGTTTATGCCATCAACATATATTTGTTTTATCTGTATCAAACTTTCTGGTCGATGCTCTGTTTCAAATTTCTTCTGCATATAAAATCACCTTCCTTTTTATACTTGCATCATAGTGAACTTGTTTTGGTGTTAGTATTGATATCTGTGATGTTTTAAGTAATTAAAAGAAAGCGTATACAAAAAATTTCCTAAATACAAGCAGACAGCGAAATTTGGGATAGACTGAATACTGAAAATAAACTACAGAATGTGATGAATCATCAATGTAAGTGGTCAGAATAAACAGTTATATGTTTCATTTTAAAAGGGGTGAAAACTCAATTTTCCTTCCAACGAATTTTTTTGCCTTTGATTGTAAACTGCACCTGATTTTTAGTAGACTTGACCCTGACTTAAATTCAAATAAATACAGTAATTAAGTTACATTAAAACTTCTGTGCACCAAAAGCTCACAGAGCCAAACAAAAGCAACTTGGAGCAAGAAGTGCTGATGATCTGATCATGAAGCATTTGAATATTCAACTGTGATATTGTTTTAAATATACCTCAGAAAGGTCAAAATACCATGAAAAACAAACAGAAATTAAATTATTACTATTTTGGAAAAAAATTGAATATTAAGCAGGAAAGTCATTGCTAGCATTTCTTTGAAAGTGGCAAAATTTTTCTGTATGAAATCTGTTATATAATTCTATATGATTTCAGTTTTATGCATTTCTGTTACATAAGTCAAGATTTTATAGTCAAAATAATTTTAATTAGTAAATTTATTGCAACTGGCAACTTTTTTTTCTTTTGTCAACTTATTTGAAAAGATTAATTTGAGCTCTTATGTCATTATGTTCATCGAGCTTATGTTCATTTTGAAAGTAATGTTTTCATTCTTCAGGATTCTTTACCCATATTCTTATCGATGAAGCTGCACAAGCCATGGAATGTGAGGCAATAATGCCATTATCATTGGCTAATGAAAATACTCGAATTGTTCTGGCAGGAGATCATATGCAGGTATTGTTATGTAGAAATTTTTCATTGTGATTAAAAATAAGATTGTGTGAAAGTTACTATATTTTCCTGTATTTAATCCGCGGATTATGTGTTAAAAAAGCTTTAAATTTCTCTGTGCGTATTATACACCGCTGCGGATTATCTGAGAAAAAACATTCTCCATCAGAAAAGCTAACAATAAAGTTTTGAAAGAAATGACATTTATATTTAATAAAATAAATAATTGATGGCGCTTTTTCATGACTTGGATGACGTATTTCAGCCATAACTAATTTTTGTCCAATTACATTCAAAAACGAATTCGATTCCTCGGAAGGAAAAAACAGTCACTAGTCACTGGCGCCGTTTCTAATTTTCTCTTGACTAGAGCTATTATGTCCTTTGAAAGTTTTCATCATGTTGAATGCAAACTTCAAGTTAAAAGTTATAGAGAAGGCTACCGAAGTCGGAAATCGAGAAGCTGCAAGTTTTTTCAATGTTGACAAATCGAATATTCGTTTGTGGAGAAAAATCAAGACCAACTTCGAAAATTGTGATCGATGCCGTTCATCGTGGAAAACCTCATTGGCCAGAATTAGAGGAAGAAATAAATAAACGGATTTTAAAAGAAAAAGACAATGGGAAAGCAGTCTCTATCTTAATTTTTTTGCTGTTTACTTGCTAAATTAAAAAAAAGAAAGATTTTTCCGCATGGAATGTTTTGTTTAACAACTCAAAACATAGATGGCAGTAGCAAAGAATTTTTTTGTTTATTGAGATTATCGTAAAAAATATTATCAAACATATTTAAAAAGACGTTTCATAATAAATTTTTTCTGTACAATTTCTTACCTCTATTTTTAATTATATTGTGTATTTTTATCTTATATGACACTCATTATCGGCAGTTTGTATTTTGGATTATTCACCATGAAAACTGCCGCGTATTATACTCCCCTGCAGATTATACAATGTTTGTTTGTTTTTACTCGAAAAAAAAAAGGCTTCGTGGATAATACGCTGCTGCAGATTATATACAGGAAAATACTGTAAATATGTGTGTATCATTAAGACAAATAATATTCAGAAATATGGAATTTTTAAAAATTTCAATCAGTAAATGGTATATAGAATTATTTATCTCCTCAATTACTGTTTTGTCTTACTAAAAAATATATAAATTAATCTTGCAATATGGACTATTTATTGTGAATCATTGATTAATAATTTTTTAATAAAAATATATCATATTCAGTAATTAAAAGAATTTGTTTTTGAGAACCTATAATAAACTATATAATTTTTCTCAAAAGTTTTTGTTGTTAAATTATGCTAATTATTGTGTTAAGTGGGAGGGAAAATCACTATTTTTTTATTTCATGTGCTATTTGTAATTTTTAAGTAAATTATGCAAATACTTTATGCATAAAATGCAGTTATCTTTTTTAGGAATTATTTTTGAATGAATCGTAAGAAGTAGCATCGTTTAATTAATTTTTTGTTTGTTTTCCTCGTATTAATAACATTCTATATGCTTTTGTTACATAACTTGCAATGCTTTATTATAAAGGTATTTTTAAATGTTAAATAACATCTAACAATAAATTTTAGTAAGATAATAATTCTGATGAAATAAAATTAAATTTTTTCTGTTTTTAGCTTTTGAATTGTTTTTTTTAAAATTATGAACAAAAAATGTTAAAAAAAAACATATTAGTGTGCTGAAAAGCTGATATATATTTTTCTCTTATGAAATTTGAAAACTGAAATAAAAATTTTTTAGAAATATAAATTACTGAAAACAGTGCAGTGAATGGCATGGAGGGGAAAAAGTCTTGTACATTAATTAAAAGCTTAAATACATTATATAAATGTGATTCAAATTTGTTTATATAAAGTAGTGGTATACATATGTCCTGGAGGAGGGGTCATTAAAGGCATACAACTGAAAACAGTTATGGCAGGTACCCAGGTAAAAGAGAAAAAAGTTGAGGTTTTTATTAATTTTGTCAGTTCTAATGCTGATCATCTTGATTTGTGAAATATTCTTGATGAAGTGGTTGGCGCAGCTTGGCCAAAATTGGCTCTTGTTCCATTAAAATTCAAAATCATTCGTTCACTCACTTTATGAAGTGGTTAAAATTGTCACCTTAATCAAGTTAAATCAACTAATTTCTCGTTTGAATTGCCATGTGTGAACATAAATAACTCTCATAACACTTTGCTTTTGCACACACAAACTAGGTGTGTGCAAAACCACAGTGTATACCACAGTGGTCCCAATATGTGCAGGCATATTGTAAGGTTTCTTTCCGTGGAAATCACTTGATTTTCAGATTTTTTATTCCTTTTGTAAAAATGGGCCGAAAAATCCAAGACCCAGATGTCATGAAGTTCATCTATAAACAATGTGATCTGATTAAATTTCAGGTGACAAATGAAATTTCATAAAATTTAAATGCATTGTAGCTTGACATGTGTGCATATGATCATTTATTCTTGCTGAGTATACATTCCTTTGAAACTGGTGATATTTTAACATTCATTTAAATGGGAATGATTTTCTTAATTTCGGAAATTTAGAATTAGTGAACCTTCTTTAACAGAAGGCAATAAAGATTAAAGTAAAGGAATCACAATTAAAAAATGTATTATTACATGTGTTACTGATGGTGCTAGTAAGATAGTTAAGTTTTGAAAAGTAATGAATTATGAATGTCATATATCCTAATTGCATTCTACGTATCTGGTTTGTGTGTTGTTCATTATAAGAAAGGGCAAATGTGGGAGAAAGTGCTGAGGAGATAAAAACATATCACATGTTGGTGATATTACTGGAATTGAACTAGACAAAACATTAGACTTAGAATTTGAACGTGGTATGGCATTAGATGTTATGTTTCATATTGCTTACGCAGAAAAAATTCTCTATAATAAATGAAAACACGAAAAGGAGTTTTTTGAATTTATTCAGGAAGTCTCCTTACAAAAATATTTTACAGGAATTAAAATGCAGCATTTGGCTGTAAAAAGATGGTTTGTTTAGATATGAAAATTAGCTGGAATATTATGTTGGCAATGCTTGAAAGATTTTTGGTGATAAAATCAACTATTTCTAAGCATTAAATGATACTAAAGAATAGTCCATTTTGTCTAATGTAATTGAAATTCTGACTGCAGTTGCAGCAGAATTGCAGACAGTAATTTTAGCCTACAAAAATTATCCAACCAAAACAGGATGCTAACTGCTGGAGTTGAACTACACTGGTGAAAACAGTTGAAGGGACAAATGTTTTTTTGTGCAATAATATGAAAACTAACAAAACAATTAAGACTAAACCTGGCCAAAATATCTTCCAGTATAGGAAGAATATTGGATGTTTCCAACTGGAGGTATTTTACTACCAACAGAGCCCTGTGTGTGCATGCATTATCATCCAAAAAGATGAAATTTGGTACATGTGCTCTGCAGAAAAGTCTTGCATAGGGTGCAAGGATATCTTCCTTATACCGCTGACTTGTCAGAGTACCTCTATCAAACACATGAGCGTCGGTATGCCCATCTGTCATGATGCTTGCTCAGATCACCTTGACTGTAGCGGTCCTTTTCAACAATGTTAAAGGGCCAATAGACTCCCAGGCTCTCTTCAGATGAGAACACTTCTCGAGTCACTGTCCAGTCTGAATTGCAACTCATCACTGAAGATAACCCACCTGCAATCATCTTTTTTTGAACAGTCCTTTTTGTGGTTCATAGTCAAAGGGGTGCACAACAGAAGACCTGACATAGTGGCCACCTGCTTTAAGTCTCTTGGCAACTGTTATCTGAGAAATGAATGTTTCTGTTGCATTATACGGATTGTGAGACAGTTGTGTTGCTGTCACGGACCTATGGCTAGAAGTCTGAAATAACAGTCCTGGTATTTTTACCCTTTTGCGGCCTTGACCAGGTCAACAGACCACTGTTCCTCAGGTCAACAGACCACTGTTCCTGTCTCTGTAAACTGTTTCCACAGAGGGGACACCACATTTCTCAAAACACAGAGGTCCCTTCAGACTGAAAGACAGAAAAATATAAAGATGTGCCATCCTAGAATAGATCATTAAATTGCTCCCAATGAAAAACATTCTACTGAAATATGTATTTTGATCAAGAATATTAATTCCGTTTTTATTGTTTGCAACTACATAGACATTACTACAATGTAATATTCTCAAAAAATAGTAGAAACACATATGCAAAGATTAACAACTGAATTCAGAGAGTGCCAATATAATAATGATGGTATTCATCTTCATTACTTAGTCAAATTATGCATTTGAATTATTTAAGTCTGTATAAGTAACAAAGGTAGTCTTAGGATCATGGAGGGAAAAATCGCTCAACTAGGTGTTGGGAGTCAGGAATGGGTGTTCAATATCTTGGAGGTCCCTGATGTCAAGCTGATACATGAAGGGGGGCTGCGACAATCGAAAGTTTGAGAATCGCTTGTCTAGATGATGACAACTGGTCATGGGTAAACAAAGAAATTAAAAAAAAAAAGATTGGGCTAAACTACGGTGTTTGGAAACATCCTTAAGCTTCAGTGAGCAAGCACGGTACCTCTACACAAATTCGATCACTGCGTTACTGCCTTACAACATCACAGATGCCACTGCATGGCAGAGGTGTCTGCGAAAAGCTCAACTATCATCTGATACCTTATTCGTTGAAAGCTGTTAATTATTATTGTTTTTTTTTTTTTTTTTAAAAATTGTTTTTACTAGTATAATAGAATTTGCCAAAAGTATAAATGTTTCCTGGTTCTGAAAGAATTAGTGAGAAACTCAATGTTACTTTAGTTGGATTATACTAAATTTTGGGAGGAAGCATAATGTTTCTAAAGTTGCTCTCCTTTCATGTGTACCAAACTAAAACTCTTTGAATCAACAAGGTAAAGTAATTATTACAAGTCTTTTTTATGAGAAAGACTAATCCCTGTCCAATTCTTTGCATTCAAAAGAGATTATGGAAACTTCAGAAGAGAAATCTTTAATGTTGAACAAAAAATTAGAATAAGTAATCAACTCAAAGATTTGAGTTACTGTTTTGTTCAACTAGAGATTCCTAGCTTGAGAGAGAGAGAGCAAAAATAGTAAAAGTAAGATCAGTAGTTATTTGGTGCAATAGAAAGTGGATAATCAAATATTATAAAATTGGATAGGACTTTGAAACCTGTCAATTAATTTTTATAATAAATAACTAATTTTACTGTTAATAAATCTAATTTTTAGAATTGTAATTTTGATGCATTTCTGATAGTATAACTGTTTTGTTCCTGAAAATTCTTGGAAAGAAAAAAAGCTGGGATATCTGAAATCTTAATTCCAACACGAGTTAGGCTTTTTCTTGAATATTCTTTTAAAGATCCTGCCATTAGGATTCTTGATTCTCAATCTTCCATTTCAAAAAAGTTGTAATGCTTATTTAAGTTCTCTATAAAAGTGAATACATGGGGAAAAGGAGCTATTTTTGGCGAAAGAAAGACATTCCGACGAAGGTTTTCAAAGCAATTCATTATTTTGTCACAATTTGAGCTGCATTAGTGGTCGGTGATTAAATAAGTGAGCTATTTGGAAGGATTAAAATCCTCATTTAAAAATACTTTTCAATGACAGAAATTGGTAATCTGTGGATATCTTAAGTATTTTGAACCCCAACTTCATTCTCGATTCCTGACAACTGGATTCATACATCATTCTGAAGGAGCTGTTGGTAAAGGAATGGTCAACCCAAGTCAAGGTGTCAAATCTAGTGAACTTTCTGAAAGGTATTTTTTGTTGCCATTTGCTGTTGCAGAACTTTTTGAACATGTGTTTTCTTTGTATATTTGAATAAGAAAAAAAACAACATAAAAGCAAAAATTAAATGTAGCTCCTAATTTGGGATTGTATTTATTCTCTTTTGAGCTTAATTCAATACAAATACAAACACCACATTGATTTTTTTCATCCTATCTTTGTGTTAATTTGTTTACTTCCAAAAATTATGATGAAAAAAATGCAGTTTAATTTTAACTTGGCATACACATTTTTTTAAAAGGTTTTTGGAATTGGTAATGCATGAAACATTGAAAATTCAAGTTGGGGAGGGGGATATGCCAGCAGGAACCAAGACAGTTGGGGGTATGTGGATTGAAAAAGGTTGGAATTACTGTTTTAGAGTATATCATTTTTTACTTTTAGTATACTAGTAAAGGCATGTTTTTGTAAATTATTTTATTATGTTCTCTGTCATTGTAATGCTTTGTGTGTGTTCCCCTCAATTTTTTGTGTGTTTGGTTGTTGTAAGTTCTGAAATAATTTTTGTTTGAATTTCTAACAATGCAGAAGGTATTTATTCAGATGAGACTAAGGGAAATAATTAGTAATGAATATTTTTTGAGAAAATAAATTCATTTTAAGAAAAGCACAGATTAACTTTAAAGGCCAAAATTTAAAGCATTTTAATATTTTTACCACCATTGCAGTAGTAGATTAAATATTTTCATTAAAAGGATTTATCATGGGTTTTTAAGAGGAGAAATAACCTTTTGAATCATATATATTTCTAGTAGTGCAGAAATGCTTATGAGTATATCCGTTATTTTTGTCTTGAATTTTACCGAGATTTTCCAAATGTTTTCTCTCTTGCATGAAGTTATAAGATTTTAATTAAAATAATTGATAAATGTATAAAGTTCTGAAAATGTTAAAGTATGATATATAACACATCACTCAATAAGTTCAAGGTCTAACTATAAAACAATAATTTTAAGGCAAAAATGAACTTTATTTACCAAGATGCTCCCCTTCTAGAATGATACATTCTGCCTAGCGTTCTTTTAATTTTTTAATACCTTTCCACATTGAACGATTTGTCTTTGCTCTCTAAATAGGCTTCAGCAATCATTTCTTCATTTGAGGCAAACCACTTTCCCTGGAGCATTCTTTTAAGGTCTGAAAACAGTCAGTAGTCACTGGAGGCCAGATCTGGATTGTACGGTGGGCGGGAAAGTAATTTGAAGCACAATTCGTTCAACTTGCCCGTCATTGTAATGAAGGTGGCACAAAAATTGTCTTGGTGAAACAACACTTTTTTCTTTTTCATTTGAGGGCGTTTTTTCTGTATTTTTCCATTCAGTTGATCCAAAAACAACATGTAATATTCACTATTCGTGGTTTTGACTTTCTCAATGTAGTGGATTTACAAAATTCCATGCACATCCCAAAATATGGAGGCCATAATCTTGCAAGCTGATGTTTGAGATTTTGGTCTCTTTGGAAGGCTTTCACATGTTGCTGACCACCCAGCTGATCTTTTTTATTTAGGCATGTAGTAATGGATCTATGTTTCATTCATTATCCCATATATACGTAAAAAATCCTGTTTATTTCGCTTTAACAGATCTAAACAGCACTCTGAATTGTCGATGCATTGTTGTTTTTGATGGACAATAAGCAAATGCAGTACCCACTTTGAACACAGCTTTCGCATTGACAAATGATCATTCAAACTAGTGAATACATTGCTTTGTGATACCCTTAAATCCTCTATCTCGTGGAACTTCAATCGGCTAAAACGATTTTAGGAAGCCCAGTGGCTGATTAGTTAGTGCATCGCACTTCCACACCACAGGTCAGAGGTTCAAATTCTGGCTGATCAATGTTGGCTCAGCCTTTTATCCCTTCTGGGTTGATACATGAATACCAAGCTTGCTTGGGAACTTAACACTGGGGGTTTCGCGTCAGACTGACCATCTGACTGGAACATCTGCTCATGCACCCTAGGTCACATATACTGCAGTTGGGCACAGTAAGCCTTGGCTCTCATGGGTTGTTGCGCCACTGAGTTAAGTTAAAACAATTTTATGGACTTTTTTGATGTTTTCTGGAACAACTGTGGAATTTGGGTAACCTGAGTGCTCAGTGTCATTTGTGTGACCACACTTAAGTATGCATATCACTTCTTAACTGTTATTGGCGATGGAGCAGAGTCTGGATAACAGTTATCAATCCGCTGTTTTGCTCGAACAGTTCTTCCCATTTGAAAAAGCAATGTTTAATTAACACAAATTTCTTTTTTATTCATGGTTTCTAAACAAACAAAAGTTACTTCACTAAAACCACTACAACTTTTAAACTAAACAAGATATATTATCACGAAACTTTGACGTGTGTCATTTGAAAGTTAATATTACTAAGGCTTAGAAAAGTTAGAAGGTAGAATCATTTATATGTTTGGCCTGAGACTTACTGAGTATGCGTTAGATATGGGGAAGCCAGAAGTGTACAAAATTTCTGAACTTTTTAGAAAGTGAGTGAAAAAACTATTACAAAATTAAATTATTAAAAGCAAGATATAAGTTGAAATATGTAAAAAAGGTGCATTTATTTTCAGTTATCTTTTTATTCTTATCATTTATTATAAAAAGTCTTAATTTTAAAACAATTGTAAGCATTCCCATTAATATATTAAAAAATTATAATCTGTAGTGTAAGTTTCATGTGATGTGATGTTTGATAACTTTTCAACTTTATATTTTAGCTTAGTCCAGAAGTATATTCTGTATTTGCTCAGCAACGGAACTTGCACACTTCCTTGTTGGAGAGGCTATATGACTTATATCCTGAAGATTACTCTTGCAAAATACTGCTTTGTGAAAACTACCGTTCACACGAAGCCATTATACAGTACACTAGTGAGCTATTTTACGACAACCACCTCAAAGCAAGTGCACAGCAGCCTAGGCACAAAAAATATTATCCTTTAACCTTCTTCACTGCTAGAGGGGAAGATATTCAAGACTGCAATAGTACTGCTTTTCATAACTATGCAGAGGTAAGCATTAGTCTCCTCACTTCTTGAGGGCATTGCACATCTTTTATATATTCTGTCAAATTATGCTTAGGTTTTCATTATACTTTCTCTCGGAATGTAGATGTAACCAGTTATTTGTACTAGAGCTAGGAATGAATTAAAAGAAATTAACTCTTTTATGTGTTTTCTCTTTAAATGAAATTATAATTGCATAAACTTTGAGCTTCCTGTTCTTGCAGTAAACATTTAGGTAATTTGCATACTGTGGTATTTGATTCAAAAACAGAACGTCAATTGATTTAGGAAAAATTATCGAGAACTTTATCAGCATTTTATTGCTCGTTATTACTCTTTGCAAAAAAATATTTTGAAAAACTATCAATAACTACCCTTGTGAGTAACTGTTAGAAAAAAGGCAAACATTTTCTTTTTTTTTAAAAAAAAAATCCTGTAATAAATAATTGTAGCTTGATTGTGGGTTTTGTGCACAACCATCCTATGTAAACAAGAGCTATATGGGACATAATTTTAGCTTAAAATGTTAAAATAATGCTGGGACTGGTAAATTCAGAAGGAACGTTTTTTTTTCATTTCAATTGAAATAAAACTCCGATTAATTGCATTTTTAAAAATAAACTCAAAATGGGAGAAATAGAACTACAAAGTAAAATTATTTAGTGAATTAGGTACTTTTCGTTAGCCGCGTGCAAGCGAAAAATCATCAAATGTAGAATTTTGCCAAATTTCTTACAACCATAAGGGGAATGTTCGTTTGGGGGCCATGTGCCCTATTCTCTAAATTCATTAAAAAAAAAGGCATGTTGTCCTTTCTTTCTTCCATCTTAATTTTTGTTTTAAAAAATGATGAAAATTTGGGATTTAGCCAGAACTGAAGAAGATGTGGCCTCTTTTTTCTTTTTGAAGAAAAAGAATTCCAGAAAAAGAAATGAACATGGGATAAGAATCATGAAATGAAACTATCTTTTTTGACGAAGTACATTGGTGGTGCAATCTTTCAACATACAGCATGAAGAAGGGCATTTGCGATGGTACACGGTTTGAATCGTCCAGATTGAGTTTTCTAACATCTTTGAATTCATTCACAATTGGTATTATTAATTAATATTTATTTATTGTTGAATGTTTTTGACTTTTATTCTGTTGACTGTTTTGTCATTCATTTTGCTTGGCTCACGTTTGGTTTACAATTGGTGACATTTGCGACTGACTAACAGAAAAGTACCATGAATTATTTTTGATTTTGTTGAATAAAGAGAAAAATGTAATTTATTTCAGTGTAGTTTTAAAAAATTCAATTTTTTCCTTTCTTGTTATTATTTAAAAATCATTGTATACGCAATTGCAAGATTTATTTTTATAAAAAATCATTCTGCTTGCAATTGTTTTTCTTATTGATTGTTAATCTTAGGCATTTTGTTATGTATCTTTCCTTGCCTACTCATATTCAGTTTCTAATTGGTTGAGTTGTAAGCAGATAGAACTGAGCTGTAAACTATTAAGTGTTAAAAAGTTGTGTAGTTTTATTGGGCAATTCATTTAAAAGTGAGAGAATGATGCAAGTTCATTTTCAACAACAGAACTCAAATTTAGAAAGGTCTGAGGGTTAAATTTTAGTCTAAATAAATTATTTGCAAATTCTTCTTATCAGCCAATAAATAAAGTTAGAAAAAAAATTGGAAAAATGCATTAAAAATTGAAATTGCTGTGTAGAAAACAACTAGTTATAAACAAACATTTGCTAAAAATATTTATCTTTTCACTCAGGTTGTAAGAAATATTTTATTTGCATGTTATAGGTGAATGAAATTGTTGAAAGAGTAATAGAATTGAAAAAGAACTGGCCTACATGCTGGGGAGAACAAGATGAAACAAGTGTGGGAGTTGTAACCCCATATTATGACCAAGTAAGAAGTATTTTGTGTTAGATATTTGTATTAATATATGATTTCTTATTGATTCTTTTTTTAGCTTTATTGGAAATACAGACATGTTTTGAATTAAACTAAATCCTCTCAAAATTATGTATAAAATCTATTTTAATATTGCCTGGTTTAATTTATTTGCATTTTAAATAATTATTTAAAAATTATAATGAGAATAAATTGCTTCATTTTTATTGTTATTCATAGTGTTTTATACTAAATATTTCTCAATGCAGAATTTAATTAAAATAAAATTTGATGAAATTTTCCATATTATTTAAATTTCTCAAAGTATTGATTACCTTCTCAAAATTATTTAAAAAAATTATTATTTTTTAGTTTGAAAAGAAAAGTGACTTGTGGAAGGATGTGTCCATACACATTACTATTGTATAGATATGACTTCATAGAATCATTACATTTTTTATTGGAGTTTTTTAAGAGTATATACATCTATATATTCTGGAAAAATTAGTTCTACTCACTTATATCAGTTGGATCACTTTAACTCTTTTTATAAGTATTTATATTTTTTTAAAAAATGGTTTTCTTACTTTTATATGTACTATGAAACTTTTCTGAGTTAATCAGATTTTTATAGTATCAGTATATGCTGCATTGTATTCAGCTAAAGATTTCCTTTTTTTAAAAACCAATTCTGTGTGTTGAATGTCAGACCATGGCAAAAGAATAATTAAACTATTAGCTTGACTAGTTTTTACCAAGATGTAGATTTAATTTTTTAATTGTTATTTTTTTCTTTAATTATGAAGTATTTTATGTATGCTACATAAGGTCTAAAAGGTGCTTTTCCATTTCACTGCTGCCATTCATAAAGTCAGCAAATGTGATACCAATGACGTCAATCAAATATTACCCCTGCTAACCCTTTACTGCCACATTTTCAAAACAAATTGTTGCCTTTTCTTATCAGTGATGTTTTTTTCTTAATACATCAGAGAGGAAGGAAAAACCAATGAAAATTTGGGTTTTAATCACAACAGAGGAAAAATCTATCAGATTGCTTCAAGCAAAAGGCACTTTGCTCAAAATTGCTACTTGTAATAACCGTGAATTGAAATAGTGTTTTGGTAACGAAATTCACTTATGTTGCCACCTTTCAACCTGTCACAATAATAGAAGTGCTTGGAAAGGCATATTTTTTGAGTAATTGAAATTTTATTTCTTGAAATGTGTGAGGTTTATTTATGATTGGAATTAACTTTAGTTAAATGGTGGGAAAAGCATTTGGAAATCAGTTACAGAGCATTTGTAGACTGGAAAAGCAATGGGAGGTAGATTTGTTGCTTAAACATTAACAATGGAAAATTTGAGAAAGTGGGTGTAATCATGTTTCCAAAGTGCAAAAACAGTACATTGATAAGTTCTTCCACAACAGTGCATCTTTGCTATGAAACAAATTGCTTTCTTGTGAAGGTGCTTAACTGATCCATGAGCATTATAGTAGTAATGAAGTACATTATAGTAGTTTTTCATTATAGTAATAATGAAAAAGTAAGTATAATATATTCCGAATTCATGTTAATCATTCTGCACTGAAAAACTGGAAAAGAGAAAAGTTTCAAACATTTCAAAGTGAATCATAAATACAATTTTGTAGATCTGCAAATTGAAACACTCTTGCAAGAAACAAAGAATGTGGGTAGCACCAAATGGTGAAACAAAAAACGGAACGTTATCTGGGAAGTTATCTCACAGAATTATGCTCATTTGAAACAGTATTAAAATGCATATTCCACCAAAGTAAAAAAATCTTAAAACTAACATTTATAAACATTTTTTATGTATATACTGTGTGTTGTTGCCAATAAAGTCTGCTTGGTGAGAATTGCACTGGTAAGATAAGTACTGTGTTATGTTATAAAAACTTTAAAAACATAAATTTTTCTGAATTGCTCATACATTTTAATTCTTAAAAATGTAGGGTTTTTTTTAAAAAAATTATATTAAGTAATTTAAACTTCATTAGGTCCTAAAGAATCTTTTCTTGAAAGATTTGAAGGTATTTTAATTAATCAAATTGAAAGGCATTTTTCACATGTTTGTAATACTGATAAAAAAAATTACAATGGAACAAGTAATATAAAAAACATTTTTTAAGTCAATTCCTACTTAGATCAACAAAGAAAATTTTTATTTTAGCTACTTTTTATTAAAAAGTTACAATTAATATACATAGGATACATTATATACATAGGACAGAATAATAACATTAAGTGGTCATTAATTTTTATTAATTAATCATATTGTCATCCAAAACAATCCTGTATATAAAAATTTCAGTTCAACTGAATGCCTTAAAATGTGAGAAAAAAAAATCTTTTAAAGTTTTGACCCAAGTCGCTAAAAATGAAACCAACTTGGCTGTATCTGTAATTCTTTAAATAATTAGTTTCAGTCAATTAATTGTAATTAATTATAATTATCGTATTTTTACCCCAAACAATAGAGTATAGAAAATTTCAGCGCAAATGAGCACTTTAAAATGTGAAAAAAAACTTCAAGTTTTAACACAAGTCGCCAAAAATGATGCCAACGCGGCTGTATTTGTAATTCTCCAAATAATTAGTTTTAATCAATTAATTTTTATTAATTCTAATTAAATTACAGTATTGTCATCCAAAATAATCATGTGTATAAAATTTCAGCTCAGCTGAGTGCTTTACAATGTATTTTATTAACGATTGAAAATTCCACCAAGAGAGTGTGAGCTGATCGTAGGAATTAAATAAAATGGTCATCCTACTTTTATTCCAAAAGAATCAAATCTCGGTGAAATAGAAATATTAATTTTTGATTATACTTTCATCCTGTTGCTGAAGTGGTCAACTTTTACAAGTTCATTTAAATGTTTTGCCATGAATTGTTCAATTATGAAGTTTTTTCATCTGTTACACATTTTTTTTCTCTTGTATGTTTGGAAACTGAAGGAAAATGAGAATGTATTGGATAGTTTTCTTACTGAAAATTTGAAATTTTTAGGTTGTGAGAATCAGAGCTGAACTTAGAAAAAAGAAACTACATGGTGTCTCAGTGGAAAGAGTGCTAAATGTTCAAGGTATTAACTTTCTTTTTCTTCTGTAGAATTTTTTTATATTTGTATGAAGTAACTTAAAATCAAGTTGTACTTAGATATTTAATTTTTTGAAATAGAAACTATTTATTATTAAAAATTTGACAAATCATATAAGATATTCACACAACATAAACAATAATATAATAGATACTCATTAGGTAAAAAAAAATTTTTTTTTGTTATTCTATAAACAATATCATTTTTTTTCATTATTTTTTAGAGATTTTAATATGAGTATTCAACTATATGTTCTCTAAATTGAATATCTTTTTAAAATTCCCTTTTTAAATTATTTTTATGATTTTAATTTGAAAAATGTTTTTTATTTTATAGTTACCATTTTGTTTAAATTAGTATCATTTTCCTATTTGAATTCTTTTCTACCCCTAGGGAAGCAATTTAGAGTAATATTTTTGAGTGCTGTTAAAACATGCAACACAAAATCTGACAACTCGGATAACCACTCGATCCAAATAATCGAGAAATACACACCATCACAATATATACCCAGACCCAGAAAAAACTATTCTCCTAAATTAATTTTAATAATTCCACTTCATCAAAATTTCTCATCTATTCACTTTTGTAAAAAACGCCACTTTTCAAAATTTCTAAGTTTATTTCGAACAAAAATCTTCACTCTTAAAGTTTCAGATACCCACGACCAATAGGAGAGCTCTGCTGGCCTTACGGCCTCTGGAAGCCCTCGCACCCGGGCACGACGACGGTACCCTTCTCAGGACCGAAGTCAACCCATTAGCATAACATCCAATCACAGAGCTCCCTTTCGCTAACACGGGAAAGGAACAAGCACTTCACAAATTCTTACTCACATCATGCCACAAAAGCTGCTATCCCATTGATCGGGCAGTCAAACCTCCTGAAGCTTTCATTTGCTGAGGGAGTTGCAAGTAAATTCTGAATTTTCTTAAAGCAGTAACTTTAATGATTTCTTAGCTTTGAAAAAGCTGTTCTTTTATTTATAATAATGCAAGTAAATTAATTTATTTATTTTCTCTGTAAATTTCTTATTTATCTATCTTAGTTTTTAATTTCTTAAACACTTTTTAAAAATGGGCAAGTAATAATTAAGTCAAGTGCTATCTAAATCACCAGACAGGAGATAAAAGCCCTGGTGGGATATGTGCTCTGAAACCCAACCCCAGCTATCGTTTAATTGAATATCTTTTTAAAATTCCCATTTTAAATTATTTTTATGATTTTAATTTGAAAAATATTTTTTATTTTATAGTCCCATCATTTTGTTTAAAAACTTAAAAATGTTTTTCTATGTGCATAACTATCATTTTCCTATTTGAATTCTTTTCCACTCCTAGGGAAGCAATTTAGAGTAATATTTTTGAGTGCTGTTAGAACACGGCAAACATGTAACACAAAATCTGAATCAGATCTAGACCATGGCTTTTTGTCAAATGCAAGATTATTGAATACAGCAATTACTAGAGCTCAGTCACTTGTGGCAGTGGTAGGCGATCCTGTATCTCTATGTTCTGTTGGAAAATGCAGGTAAGTGCTGTTGCTTCTTAAAATTTTTTTTTTGTATTACTGGTGTTCATTTTTGCTTTTATTGCTTATTAGATTTGTTAACTTGTCAATTAAATTAAATTATGATGTGTGTTAAGGAACAAATGCAATTATTAACAAAAAAAATCTAGGAATTTTTCGGGATAAATAAAATTTTACGATATAAGTCAAACATTCATATTATGTATCTTGTAAGAAGGGAGTGAAATATGTACTTTTTTTCATACTATTTATGTGATTTTACTAATTATGAAGCTTATTTTTGAAGTCTTCAAAATTTCCGAAGTATGTTTTTTTATTAATTTTGTGCTTTTTTTTGTAATTCAAAACATATCTTTGTTTTCAGGAAACTGTGGGAAAAGTTCATTTTCACTTGCCACAAAGAACAGAGTCTGTTCGGGATAACCTGGGATTCACTGCGATCACAACTGGACAGCATGGAACTAAAGAAAAATTTCATTCTAAATCCCCTGGCAATAGAGTTTGTTCCTGGCCGTATGTACCATGGTTTCCCAAACACTACAACAGCAAACGAGAATTATTTTCATAATGTCCCACCTCCACAACCATTGTTGTTCTTTTCTGTCCCATCTCCTCTTCAAGGTCCACCCCTAATACAGCCCACTATGACCATGATGCCTGCCCCTCACCCATACTTAAACGTAAATTGCCTTGTACCACCAATGCTACCAACTCAACCATTTCAAAATTATAATTTCAATTCACCTACATTGGCACCACCTCAACAAAGGCCAACTAATATCACTCGCATGCCACCTGCAGCTTTTCCAAGAAAGGTTCTAAATACTAGAAGTATCACACCAATGGATCTTGCCCCACAAATAAAAGAATTTGAAAACAATGTTGGAAGACCACTTAAGAGAAATGACGGTCATGTGCAATTTCCCATTGTAAACAAACATCCAGTTGCAAAGCCTGTAGAAGAACATAGCCAGAATGAACCAGATGAAATGAAGCGTCTGATTATGAATCGTATGGAGCCCATGAATAATTTTAATTTTCCTAATGAAGGAGAAAATGTACCTCACTTGCATAATAATCAAAATCATTTTAACTTTGAGGATAAAACCAACAAGCTTCCCAATATTATAAAAACAGAGGAAATTTCAAATACACCCATGAAAAATGGCATCTCAAATAATGAATTCAATATAGGATTATTTCCTGATCAGATACGAAATAAACAACCAGTTAATGGAATTTGGGGTCCTTTAACACCAAAGTCAAGGTTTGAATGTGAGGTGCCAAATTCTTTTAATTCATTTGAAGACCATAACTCTGCAAGAACACCATTCAATGAGATGAATGGTGTAGTCAATGATGTGGATCGTTCAAGAACAATGTTTGAACCACCAAATTCTCATCCATTGTTTATGGTGAATTCTGGGGAAAAATGGCCCAATGCAAATGAATCTCTTCAAAATGCGAATATACCTGAAGTTCCCATTGTTAATTGTCAACTCCCAGTTCAGACTTCCTTGATTGAGAAGTTAAGTCTGCTTCAAAAATTGCTTCCTGCTGGGACAGATATTCCCGCATTCTTAGATAGTGATGAGCAGCCCAAAAATTTCTTGCAGCTCTTGCTCAATTCAGAGGGAGCTCCAACTGCAAGAGCATTTCTGTTACTGTTAATATCTATCAAAAAGGATCAGGAAATCTTGCAAGAAGTACATATGAACCAGAAGAAACTCGCCAGTAGAAGATTCTGCTCACCATCTCGAAACATACAAGATGTGCAGCAGACTTCTGCCATGAGAAACACCTCAATTTTTCCATCAAGGACGCTTGTGAACAACTCCCAGGGAGAAATATTCAACAGCTCTGAAAATTTTGGGGTTGAAGTACCAGTCTCTCCTTTTTCCATGCCACGTATTTTTCCAACTGATAAATTTGAATCTGGTCTTTTTGGTGGTGGGGATTTAAATCGTCAAGAATTACCCAAGCCTCATGTTGGTTTAAATAATCCTCCACCTCCTCCTCACTGGCAGTCAGAAAATAACGTTTCTATCAACAGCATTAATCCTAATCATGAGCCACCTATGTTCGAGATGTCTAAGCTTTCTTTAGGAAATCCATCTGAGAATAGAATAACCAATGGTGATGTTTTACAACCCAGGGATGTCTTTTCATCTTTGTCCAGTCCTTTCCAGAACCGAAGGCGCTTTGAAACCGATAGATCTGAAGATAATGTTCGACGCATGTGGTCTGCTAATGATTTTAAAATGTCCCCCATTGAGCAGGGGTGGCCAAAGAGCAACCCATTATTGTTGGATGATTCTCTAAGTGGTCAGTCATCGTATCTGAGTCGGCTAAGGAATATTTCCAGTACTGTTGATGGAGGAGATAACAATCAAAGCTTCCCATTTGAAGCCCAGAGGCTTGAAGAAAAAACTATGTCTTCGAGCAACAGCAGTCTTAGCAGTGGGGTCATTACGGCTGGTCCCCTGTCCATGTCGTACCCTGACATACCTGATATTTTATCTTCTCTCTCACCTGGTAAAGAAGCATCATCGAAAGTAATCCGGAAACCAACTTCTCGAAGCTCTACTGAGAACTGCACAACTCCATCTTCACCTTTTGTCTATGACCTAAATATCCAGTCAAATACCGAATCAAGTTTGCGTTATCCACAGCTTTCTTCGGAAGGGATGACGTATGCCAAGATTTTACGATCTCCTCAACAGTGACATTGTGCATAAACTTTAGATCATTAAGATGCATTATGTAAATAAAAATAATAATAAACAGTGCATTGTTGTTGTGGAAGAACAAAATTGTTTTACTGGAATGTAATTTTTAAAATCTATATATGTTTAATATTTTCATCAAATTGATGTACTGTAGTGATCAAAGTCTCATGTACAGTAGTATCACTGTGTGACGTTTGTACATAGTTCTCATTGTGTTTTCTATTCATTAAAAAATTTCTTAAGGGCATTGTTTTTCTGTGTATTTCTTTGATTGTTTGCGTTGAGCTCATTTATTAGTCATATATTCAAAAGATTTTTCTGTGCTTTATGAATAATTAGTTAGAGATTTTATGGATACAAATTTATTTTTAAGGGTGCAATGATGTTTTCTCTGTGTTTGCCAATATAAACTGAAAAGGCATAAGTAATGTTGTAGTGAGTTTTTGTATTATATATAAGTTGTCCCCCTCCCCCAAGTGTAAAAAAAAGTCTATGGTTATTGTTGAACTAAACATAACTCACACATTGTATGATATTAAGTATAAATGTTTAACAGATGAACATATTCTTACTGCTAATACATATTGTTTAATATATTTTAAATTTAAAAGATATGTTTGGAAATTTTGAGTTGAAAATCTGGAATTATGTTTTAAATAATTATTTGCTACCTGTTTTTTTTATGATTTATTTACAAATTTGAAATATTATATCCTGCTACATTAGATGGGGACTCAATTTAATTCTTGCATGGATTCACTATGAATAAAATTAAATAGCTTGGTTCTTGTCAGATGTTTATCAATAGGAATAAATATGATTGTGTGTGTTTATTTTGTATCCCATAAAAAATAAAAGTTTTTTTAATACCATTTAGTAATTAATATTATTTTTCAATAAAATTGTAATATTTTTAGCTTAAGTTATTCCATGCATATATACATAAAATCTTGATAACACCTTTATGATAACATACCTGCCAACTTTCATACTTTGCACATGAAACTTATACTTTTCAGCCTTTCATTATGCTTTTACTCCTAGATTGTATAATTTTGTAATATTTCAATCGTCTGCCAACCATTTTCTCTAGTACTAATTTTATTCATCACTTTATATTCACAACAACTGGAAAGTAGGTAGATGGAAACCATATAACTTGCTTCCTTTAAGTTTCAAAATATTCATGGTATGTTCTTCCTCCTGCATATATTTCTTTTAATTATTGGTTCCTCACTGATTTGTACACTTAGTTCTATTAAATGAATTGTTTGTATTCCCCACCCCCTTTGGACAACTTTTTGGAACTTGAATCATTTTGTGCTTGGCATGTGTTTGTATTTCAACACGTTACATTCCTGAGCGATTTGCTTATGTTGATTGTCACCACGATGGCTTATACAAAGGCAAAGTAAAAAACTTTCGCATATGTTAAGAATATTCTAGAAAGGAATTTTAATTATATTAATGCATCCCAAAAGGGATGGAAATATGCATTTTGTGATGTATGTTGTACTGACATATGCATTGTCTCGATGGCCAATACTTTCAATAACGAACTATTTCAGAAATGCAGAATCCAGAACAGTTTCATAAAAATTCTTCCAACATTTGGGTTGAATTTAAAAGATCTGTAATTCAGAACATCAATGAGCATTTTTATTGAATTTGTAATATTTTAATCACAGATAGATGTATATGTTTTCAACTCAGAGAAAATAAAAGGGAAAAAGTATTGTATTTTGTAATTAGTCTGACCCCAACTAACTGAACCCCTATTTAATGTATTTTTCTCTGCATCCAATTAAAATTAAGGCAAGAAACCTTATTTAACAAATAATAAACCCCGAAATAATGAATTATTCCAATAGCTGAAAACATTTTTTTCATTAGTTTGTATTAGAAAACTTAGAATTTTTTTAAAACGGTATATCCGTTTTTTCCAGAACAGAAGGAATTTTCTTGTAAGTTGCAAATTTCGACAGGAAAGGAGCAGACAATTATTAGACTTTACAGGTACCGATGAGTCATGAGTGTAACCTATTTTGCAAGACATGAAATTCCTACCTTATCTTGTCCTATTCCACAACGCAAGGGATATTTAAAGTTTTTAATGATTATGTGTTGCATTTGATTGCAGACTGCATATCTTTGCAGCTGAGATTGAAGAAATTGTTGGTGCCAATGAATAGCGAGATTCTGATGTAGATATTGATAAAGAAACACCTATCAAAATACTCTAATTGTTTGGAAACTGAAAAGGTACCTTATGCATCAGGATGTAAATGACATCTTTTCTTTGCATAAAGTCAAAAAAAATTCTTTTGAGTCAATAATCAAAAAGATAGTTAAAAAACCAGCATTTAAAAATTTCCAGCTAACTGGTATATAATAATTCGCTAATAGTATTTTCAGCTGTTGAATAAAAAGTGTTTAATTTCTGACAATGGATATTTTTTGTGTAAATGCTTATTATAGAATTTCCAAAAGGTTAGGGTAAACATTTGTATTTTGTATGAATTCCTGTGGTTTGGGGGGTTCCTGCAACTATTTTTTTTCTTAGAAAGAAATGGCAAAATTTTTCAAAATTAAAAAAAAAAAAATTGTTATTAAATAAATAAATAAAAAAAAATTTTCAAAGATATATCAGAATTTTATTTAAATTATAATTTTTTTCACCGTAGTCGAAAAAATAAATTTTGGTAGAGCAGAGTTGGGTGTTTAATCCGAATTTGCTCTAGAGTTGGCGCCATCTGTTGGTGAAATTTCAACATAAATTGAAAAGAGTCAACTTGATCAATTGTACAATTTAAATGAATTATTTAATATTTGCAGCATACAACAGCATATTAAAAATAAATGTTTTCAACATATTTTAAGCTATAATTTTTGAAATTATTATGAGGTGCAGAAAGCACACTGATGAACTATGCATGTATTACATTTGATTTAAAATGAAAAATAAATTGCTCGTAAGTAAAATATTTCCGACATGTGTACATATGCTACTAAAATATAACAATGTTGAATATTTTATTTCGTTGAAGTAAATATTAATTATGAAAATTGTTCTTTTCTTTTGACTTCTGTGTTTTTTCGTTCTGATTTACGTGTACTTGAATTTTTTTATTCTCGCAATTAACAGTAAATCCCTTGCATTTTTTTTTAAATAACATGAATATTGTGCATGATCCTTAAAACTCTGAATCTTTTCAGACATGGTAATGTTGAATTTAAAACGAAAATACATTTATTAGAAGAGGAATAACACATTTTCTTAATTGCGCAAAAATAACTTCCCCAGGTGAGGCTCGAACTCACAACCCCGGCATTACTCACAAGTACTGCATTATAAGTACCGTGCGCTAACCAATTGCGCCACTGGGGATCCATCCCAGGATGAAAAATAAGACTTCAAGATCCTTAAAAGCCGTTTATTAGTTGAAACTGAGTATTTTTTATATTGTATTAACGGAGAGAGTGAGTAAAAGTTTAAGAGTGAAGTCATTGTTATCTTTTGTATAAATTTTAATTTATTTATGTGTTCAATTCGTTTTATTTCGTTTCTGTCCAGCAAAGAATAAATCTATAAATTCTTAGTTAACCACAAAAATATTTGTTCCTCTCAGCTCAGTTCGGCGAGTTTTCCAATCACAGCTGTAATTTCAACAAAAAAGCACTTTCTAGAATAAATTTAATTCCTTAGGGATATCCTTCTTGGATTTTCGACTTTTCATAAGTTGATTTTTCCGGACGAGAACTCCCTGCCTTATTTCCCTAAGGATATAATTAACAGGAGCACTCTTCCGGATACATGGCAGCACAGGTTCTATGATGAGTATTTTAGCGGGGAAGGGGTGAATAGTTTTAAAATTTTCAGAAAAGAAAAACAAAACATTTTAGAAAAGGGATTCGGTCTTGAGACTCGATACAGTGCAGTCGCGTCTCCTATACGCTCTGCACGGACTCTACGACTACCTGCCACTACGGCAAATGCTACAGGGCTGCCTACGCAACCCACCCCCTGCACCCATACTAAAAGAGCATCTGACTTTTGCAGCCCTTTTCAGGGCTATTTAGACTAAGCAGACTCTATATATAATTTTCTCCCTCTCCCTCACGTTGACGACTCGGAAATGGCAAATTTACCAACCGACATGGAATTGGAATTGGCACTATCGCAAAGGAGTGAACCTAGGTCACCATCGCCTCAATCCCAGCTCACACCATGTGAGCAATTAAAGTACAACAAGGCCCAACAGGCAAAAATGGAGACATTCCGTAAATGTAAACAGGCCTGTGTTGACGCTCTAAAACAGATGCCGGATCACTACCCAGAGGAACCATTCTTCGTTCGAGCACTCACGGAGCTGCAAGAGATCGAAGAAACCATCTCTATGGCGGTAAGTGATATTGACTCTTATGACCCATGCACTATCCCTGCCTGCCCACATCACGAAAAACTCCCCATAACTCTCCTATCAAGTTGACACAGTCAACCCCTAAAGTGCAAAATCAAACTAATAACTACGGAAAGAGAAAGGATAATTCCAACTTCGAATATCCCCCAAATAGAAAAACTGCAAGAAACATTAATCTTGAATCCCCAGATAAAGAGGAGACAATCGTATCTCCAAATAAATTTAATATTCCAAAGGAACTTCTACCTAATAACGTAGAAAACCCAGGTTCAACTACCGACGAAAGTAATCCCAACTCTCAAAGAGTAGAGAACGGCTCGACCAATCAGGTTCCAGCCCAAAATCAGCTCCCCACACCCATCATGCTCTTCATCGATGAAGAATTAAGTTATAAAGTTCAAATGGCCGCAATAACTAAAGAATTCCCGAAAATCAGATCCCGATTAACGGGAGAGTATTTAAAATTATACACGGATACTGCAGAAGAACGCAGATCAGCAGTTCAACTGCTGAAAAAATTAAAATATCAATTTTATACTTTCAAATCCAAAGCCGAACGCCCCATAAAGGTAGTTATAAAAGGCATCCCCCGTAAGACTGACCCAGAAGAAATCAAGCAGGACTTAGAACTACTCGGCTACACGCCGGACAGGGTCAACCAATTAATTGGCAGAAAAACCAAACGTACCCTTCCCATCTTTTTAATCACCCTCCCCAGAAACCTAGACAACCTAAAGATTTTTGATTTAAAAACCCTAGGATACCTCAGCGTCAGAGTTGAGGGTTATGATGGAAGAGGTGTAACCCAGTGTTACTCCTGTAATAAGTTCAATCATACCTCCGAAAATTGCCATCTTAACCCAAGATGCCTGAAATGTGGCGAGAACCACATAACCCGTGACTGTCCTCTAAAACAAAAGCTCGAGACAGCGTATTGCATCAACTGCAATATATATGGCTACATGGCAAACTACAGAGGATGCCCATCTTTCCCCAAACCCCCAAAAGGAGCCGCCAAAAACAATAGGAACTCCTACACAAATATTTACAATAGTTTGGTTAGGCCAAACATCTCATATGCCCAAGCAACAACTGGAGCAAATAATGAAATAAACCCCCCACAGATGGCGACACGAGAACCTGGGTTTTCAGCACAAACTGAGACCAAAAATCCAAACCCCCCAAATAACAGATATAACCACAATAACTTTCCAAACTTTAATAACAGAAATAGCAATTTCAATTTTAATAATAATCAAAACAATAATAACTTTAATGTTCAAGCCACACTGCAAATGACTATACATTGTCTAATGCAGTTATCTCAAATTCTTTGCAATAATAACAATAACCAAAAATTAAATCCAAATCAAATGAACGCCCAAATAGAGGCATCTTGCAATAATTTTAATCATGTATAGTTCCTCCCCGATTGGTCTCAGTTTGTGTTCATGGAACGCAAACGGATTGCTAAGAAAATATGCCGAACTTCGTATTTTTATAGAGAAGCACTCCCCAGATATTCTTCTTATACAAGAAACTCACCTGAGACCTTCTCACAACTTCAATATTGTTTTATTAAGCTAATAGCTTAAAAAAACGATCTGGCTGTTTACACAGATCGAAATCATTTACTAAATTAGCGAATGCTTAATTAAAGCAGAGGAATTACCATATTGACTCGAATCTCAGCTGCACTTTTTTTCCAACTACTGAAAATCGGGTGCGGCTTAGAGTCGAAGGGAGAGAAATTTGTGTTGGTTGGGGTAATTAGAGCAAGTACGGGGGCCTGTATGTAATTTAAAGTGTATAATACTGTTAGAATAAATAATTATTCTCTTTTCTTATCAGTTCTCATTTTAAATTTATTTTAATTTCGTAAAATTTGATATAGATAAACCCTTTTACACTATTTCAAACTTGTTGAGAATTTGATGTGCAGCTTAGAATCGATGGTGGCTTAGATTTTGGGGAAAAAACTGATTATATCCAGCACAAATAAATTTTTTTTTAAAAGTGTAAGTCTAAATTCTGTAACCAGCAGAGGTGATGTAATAGTCGAGAATTGTAGTCCAGTCGAGTCATGTATTATGCATAATACATTATACATAATAATGAAATCATTATTTTGTTACCAAATATACATATAAATTAAATATTACAAATATGTATGCAAAATGGATTCATGTTCTCATGAAATTCGTATATAACCACAAATATCTAAAGATGATATACATTAAAATTAAAAATTTTATTTCTATATAATTTAACTTTGTTTTGAAAAACTTTTTAAACTTTCATTGTAATATAATAAATGAATTTTTAAAAACTTTTCTTTTTTATCTAGTAGGTTGTGTACATGCTATTGTTTGCTATCCCAAGTTCCATGAAGTAATTTCATACTAGTCAGTACAATGTTTTAAAACCTTTTACATTTGTGGGGGGAAAACACATATAATGAAGAAGATGGAAGAATTTATCAACATACCAACAGATTCGATGCTAAAATTTAAATTTAAGCTATAACTTTTAAACTTTAGATTGCTAATTCATGTGCAAAATACACATAATTTCTCACACAGCTATGAACATTTCACAAAAATGTATTTAGTAAGTGAGAGAGAGAGAGAGAGAGAGAGAAAAATATTTCTCAACGCGAGTGGTTACAAAAACAAAATATAAAAACGAATTAAACCCGGAATATATGAAATGCTAGTGCAGATAATTTTGTAACTTTTCATATACCCCTACAGTTTGTGTAAAAAATTGTGAACACATATCAGTTACTAAATGTAATACATGCGTTAGTGACAATTGGATCAAAAATTAATATTATCAACGAGTAAATAACATTAAATTTACATCATGAAATTTTTTAATAAAAAATGAAATACTTTTTTAAAATTGTCCTTACATATAATATAAAAAAATATGTTTATCTATAAACTTTAAATATTATTTTAAGATAGATTCTTCTAAGTGCGGAATGGGATTCCCCAAAACATCTTACAGTTCTCGGAGTTTCGAGAGTCGAAAATATTTCATCACTGATCTTTGTCCAGAAATAAGAACTCTCTCACGGTCAAAATTTACTGCCGTTTTAACCCCCCACCACCCTAAAAAAGAACTAGCATTACTTTTACCAGTTTTACAACTGGGACAGTCCTTAGCAAGTGTCCCCTTTCGCTGAGGGGAGATCGGAAATACTCAAAATGACAAACATTGTGTAAGAAAAGTAAACGCAGATCTTATACAGCAGATGTTCCCAAACTTTTTTTGTTTCATAGACCCTTGCCATGCTGTTCGGTTTGGGGTAGACCCCTGCTTACCTAATTTTGAATTTTTGCAGATTTACCAATTAAGTATTGTGTTTAAAACGTAAGAAAAAATACGTTAATTGAATTAAAATTTAATTAATACATATAATAAATCAACAACAAACAAATGCTTTTAAAGAGAGGAATAAATCTGGTGCTTCAATAATAATTTTTCAACATTTGGAATCAATTGTGTCAGGTTTAACTCTAAATTTCCTCGGTGGTATCCAGAACTTTTTTCCCCTCTTTCTTTTTTGTTTTGGAGATTGGCAACCATGCTGAAAAAGTAATTAAAAAATTGCTTACGATATTCCATAATTGGTAATAAATGACAGGTATGACTTTTTAAAGCCAAAATTGCAGACATGATCATTGTTTTTAGTAAGATTTATGCTTTGGCTATTAACTCATACTTTTACTACTGAAACCTGTTAGAAAAATTATTTTTATGGGAGCAAATAAATTTTATTTACTTATTTATTTTTTGTTATCCCAAACTATCAGTTTCGTTCACTTCATATTTTTTAATTCCAATAATTTGAATTGATTTATATAAGAGTTACGATGTTAATTAACTATGTTTTTCAATTACCACACAATTATTAATATCATAAAAATACAACTTTTAATAAGGGTTGAGTGAGTGAGTATTAACGTCGCACTTTTTCGTTAATCGAGGACTTTTGGCAACCGATCTCCTAATTATGAACCATAATAAAACGACGAGAATGATACCTGAGCTAGCCCCCCCACTCTACTAACTTCCACACCGCACCAACTGGAGGAGGTTTGAACATAGACATGTTGTTGCGACTGAAATACAAGCGCCAACCCTTTCGGCGCCTGTTGACGTCATAAGTGTCTCGTCCACACATGCGATTCGCGCGCGTGGATGGCGAGAGGAGAAAAAAAGATTAACGAGTACGGAAGATGGCGGAGTAAGTTACGGCAAACATGTTATGCTGCATTTTTTTCCTTTGGAATGTACATATGCATAAAGTTGTGATGTGTGTTATTAAAACTAATTTTAAAACCTATTCAACAGCTTCTTTCTTTTAAGACCTGGACTTACGGTGGTTTAAGTTACAACCCACCACACATGTGGCAGTGGTAGCTGAGTGGTTAAGAGTGGTGGCTGGCCTTGTCACGAGTTCGAGCCCACTACCACTAAAGACCCGCCGTGTATGGGAGCGATGCACGTTATATTTGTCGAGAGCTCAAACGTCCTTCCGTTGGTGTGGTGAGGTAGTTAGGAGATAGTGGGTGCCAGCGCATGTGTCGTCCACGTCACTTGACCATGGTTCAAAATTACGTAGTTCGTCGCCAAAAACCCTCGTGTAGCAGTTAATATTTACTCACTCACTCACTATTCATCGTTCCTGTGTAAGCCGAGATTCGAATAATTACGCATTCCTCGAATTCTGAATTACATCGTTGATAAAAGTGTCGCATAACAATACACCTGACGTATTCTATGTTGTAAATGAAAATTCAAGTTTTAAGTCACATACTGTCATTGATTTTAGTAGAAATAATAATAATTTGATGTTAATGTCATTAGATAACAATAAGAGAATAGCTTCTATCTATATATATAAAGGAGAAAAGCGACTCACTGAGTGACTAATCACGATATCTCCAGAACTATTAAACCTACAAACTTGAAATTTGGTAGGTAGGTTCCCTTCATGGTGTAGACGTCAGCTAAGAACGGATTTTGCAAAGTTCGAACCCCAAGGGGCGTTACGAGGGTTTATGGGGCGTTATAGATAATTATTTCCTTTACTAAACTATTAGATGTAAAGTCGTGAAAAACTTGGTACACAGATTTCTTTCATAAAGTAGAGATTCCCTACATAATGATTTTTACAAATATCGACCTCCAAGGGGCGTTGAGGGCGCTTAAGGGGCTTTATACATAATTATTTCCATTTTTAAACTATTAGACGTACAGTCTTGAAATTTGGTAAGCGGATTCCTTTCATAGAGTACAGATCCCCTACAGAATGGGTTTTGTGAAAATCGACTTCCAAGTGGCGTTGTAGAGAATTAAGTGGCGTTATAGGCAATTAACTCCTTTTTTAAACTATTAGACGTAAAATCTCGAAATTTCGTAAGCAGATTCCATTCACTGAGTAGAGATCTGTCATAAGATGGGCTTTGTGAAAATCGTTTCCTAAGTGGCGTTGCGGGGGCTTAAGGTGCGTTATAGATAATTTTTTCCATTTTTAAACTATTAAACGTACAGTCTTAAAATTTGGTAAGCTAATTCCTTTCATGGTGTAGAGATCCGCTACAAAATAGTTTTGGGGAAAATTGATCCCCAAGGGTCACTGAGGGTGATTAAGGGGCGTAATAGATAAATATTTCCGCGTTTCAACTAATAGAACCACCTGCTTGAAAATTAGAAGGTATGATCCAATCATGGAATAAAGTTCCTTTTACAAAGATTTTTGCGAAAATGGACCCCCAAAGGAGTGGGGTTGCGAGGGATTAAGGCGTGTTATAGAAAAATTCCTGTTTTTGAATTTAACTTATTTACTTGAAATTTGTTGAGCACTTTTCTTTAGTTGAATAGAGTTCCACTAAGAATAGATTTTACGGAAATCAACTCCAGGGGGAAGCGGGTGAGTTATTGGGGCGTATTGATAGACAAAATTCCCGTTTTTGAATTCTTAAGACTATAATAATAAAATTTGGTTTGCATGTCTCTTTTGTTGAATTGGAATCCGCCAAGAATGCTGTCAACGAGGTATTGATGATAAAAATTCCGTTTCTGCTCTGTTAGATTTAGACTTGAAATTCAGCACGCATGTTTATTTTATGGAGTAGAGATCCACTGAAAGTTGCTTTGGTGGAAATCCACTTGATTATTAGGTTAAGTGAGTGAAAAAAAATCTTTCTACTTCACTAAAGTTTGATTCTGATCAATGGGCACGGAAACAAATTAAGAACCTGGCATCTAAATTTTAAAAATTAAGGTTTATTAAAAAAAACATTTAAGGAAAACAATTATTGTACAGTTAGCAACGTTCGGACATGACTTCACTCCGTCGTACCCAAAGATCGAATGAATGCCACTTCACATTCCACATTCCAAGGGGGAGGGGAACTACCCATTCCCTTTAGCAGGTGTTAATGGACCTTTCCACTCCTACACCTCCCCCCTTAAAAAGCTCATCCGTCATTCCAGGACGATGAAGCTGAAAAGAAACTATAAAAAACAAAAAAAAAAAACACATGCATACATACATGGCAAGAAACGAGATAACGAGAAATTTTTTTTTTCAGGTATCACGTAAAAAGAGCTTTTGCTAATACAACTCCCACATAGTTTTGCAAATCACATTAATATGCTAGAAAAATTTATATCCATACAAGTTTCAAACACAAATAATACTCAAAAAAAATATTAAAATATAAAAAGACAAGTTACCAAAAATATATCACAAAAGCCAAAATTTTCATCTTTAGCAGTTCCAGAAATTACTACACAGAAAAAATGTCAAGCGATCATCTGGCTCGACTCTTATTTAACTAACGGGAATAAGCAAACGGGATAATGTATCAGCATTTCCATGTTTAACACCCTTCCTGTATGAAATAGCAATATTATATCTTTGGAGGGCTAATGCCCATCGAGTTAGTTTGGCACTTTGAGGAGTTGTTAAGGTTAGGTAAGTCAGAGGGTTGTGATCTGATATCACCTCAATTTCGGCCCCGAAAATCCAGCTATCGAAGCGCTTCAATGCCTCTATTACGGCATAAGCCTCACGCTCTATGGTTGCCCACCGAGTTTGAGTTTTGGTCAGTTTCTTACTGAAAAATGCAATTGGGTTCTCTTTACCCTTTTCATCGTTTTGAGACAAACAAGCGCCGATTGCAGTCACTGAAGCATCCGTGTATAGTTGGTAAGGTTTTGATAGATCAGGTGTATACAAAGATGGTGCTTTTACAGTTGTGCCTTTAATTTTGTAAAAGCTTGTTCGGCAACTTCATTCCAAGGGATTATATTTGGAACTCGGTTCTTTGTCAGTTCTGTTAATGGCAAGACTAAAGAAGCAAAGTTTGGGATATATTCCCGATAGTAGCTAGTTAAACCCAGGAAACTTCGTATTTCTTTCTTCGTTGTTGGTACAGATATATTTTTGATTGATTCAACCTTTCTGGGATCTGGGGAATGTTGCCCTGAACCGACAACGTGCCCTAAAAACTTCACACGTCTTCTTGCGAAATTGCACTTTTAAGGTTAATCGTGAATCCGACCCTTTGAATCGTTTGAAATACTACACACAGATGTTTTATGTGCTGTTCCCATGTTTTGGAGAAAACTGCTACATCGTCGATATATGATCGACAATATGCCCGGTGTTTCACTAGCACCTGATCCATAACTTTTTGAAAGGTACTCCCGGCGTTCTTCATCCCGAAAGGCATAACACAAAATTGGTAATGACCATGATGAGTCACAAAGGCCGTGTAAGGCTTTGCCTCCTCTGCCATTGGAATCTGCCAGTAGCCCTTTGTTAGGTCTAGAACGGTTATATAATTAGCTTGGCCCACTTCAAACAGAAGATCCTTTGCATTTTGCATAGGGTATGCGTTTGCAATAGTGAAACTATTCAAATGTCTGTAGTCAACACATAGTCTGATACTTCCGTTCTTTTTGGATACACAAACAATTGGATGCGCCCATTCACTTTCACTCGGTTCGATGAGTTTGAGGTGCAGTAACTCATTGATCTGACGATCGACTTCTTGCTGCAAGGCAATAGGTATGCGGTAAGGGTGCATCTTTTGTGGGGTGAAATCCGGTTTCAGTTTCAAATTATGTCCCTTTACTTTTGCTAAGCCAGGAAGTGAACTAAACAAACTGGAGAATTTTCCGAGAGTATTCAATAATTCCAGTCGCTGAACATCATCTAATTCTTGGCAATCACTGCTTATGTGATCTGTAACATCCCCATAAATCTTACAGCCATATCTGTTGGAGCATAATGAAGGTCCCCGAAATCTGAGTCTTGATCGAAGATCAACCCAACTTGTCCCACTCTTGCTATGTAAGGACGTAATTTATTGAAGTGTAACTCTCTTATGCCCCCATCATCTAATTCAACTTTCGCGGAATACGGTCTAGTTATTTCAATTATCGTAGCTGGACCTATCCATGTTTCCATCAATTTATGAGTAGAAGACGGAAGTAGTACCAGAACTTTATCTCCTACCTTGAATTGCTTTTCCCTGGATCGTAAGTTATAGTATGACGCGTAATTATTTTGAGTCGCTTCCGCCGTCTTAGCTGCTATTTCATGAGCCTTTCTTAGCTTTTCTATTAAGTCTTCCAGATACTTCTCCACTGAACGGGAGAGAGTAGTTGGGATGTTTCTTTCTCCAACCCACACTTCCTTGAGAAGAGATATGGGTCCCGAAGGCAAACATCCGTATACTAATTGGAATGGCGACATGCCTGTTGTACTGTGGGGTATTTCCCTATATGCGAATAACAAGAAAGGAAGATGGAGATCCCAATCGGACCCACATGTTCTTGAACATTCTTACTTAACATGTCCTTCAACGCGCGGTTCCACCTTTCCACGGCACCCATACTTTCAGGATGCCCTGGAGTGGAAAAACGTGGTGAAACCCCCATAACACTCAGAAACGCTTCAGAAAGTTTTGAGGTGAAATTAGTTCCTTGGTCAGAACAGATCATTTTCGGAAAACCTGTTTGTGTGAAAATTTTCAGAAGGACGTTGAAAGTAGTCTTGGCGCTGATTTCCTTGACCGGTAGGGCCTCTGCCCATCTCGTGCATAAATCAACTGCGCAAATAATAAAATGATGGTTCCTTCTCGAAGGAGGTTCCAACGGCCCAATACAGTCAAAGGGTATTTCGGGTCTGACCAATGGTTGTATTGGAACCCGATCTCTGTAAGTGATGGGCTTCCGAAGCTGACAGATCTTACAACTTTCACAAAATCGTTTGACATCTTGTTTTATTATCGGCCAGTAAAATGAATACTTTATTCTTTGCCTAGTTTTCTGCTCCCCCAGATGTCCACCAAGAGGAACGTCATGCGCCATTTTGAGTACTTCTTCTCTTTTACATTGTGGTAGTACTACCTGATCGATGTTCTCTCCACAAATATATTCCGAGTGTACCAATATTCCGTTATGTATTTTTACTGAGTTCTTTTGTTTTTCTGCAAGACTCCAGAGTTTCTTTAATGTGTCATCTTCCCTTTGCATTTTTATGAATGTACTACGCGTTTCCCTTCCCTCCGGAAGTTGTTCTTCCTCATTTGCTCTGCTCACAGACTGTATGTAAATTTCAGAGGGGTAAGTTTCTCGGGTCATTTCTTGGCTGGAAATTGATTTTGGATCATCTGCAGTAATACCTTCAACTGCCCTTGAAGATACGTAGGAGTTTGCGGGAATGTGAACAAACTGCACGCGCGCGCGTTTTCTAACAGCGCTTCATAAGCAGACGAACAGACTAACATGTCGTTAACTAGCCTTTTAGAAACTGCACACATAATGGGTACTACCCCGTGTCTGGAGTCGTCGATTTTCAGGTTAAAAATCTTCAATTCGGTTACTTCACGTTCCCCAAACGCCGACATTATTTGGATTGTCCCTCCACTATCGACGCTCTGTCCCTCGGCGACATCTGCTCTTACCACGGATATCTGGGCACCTGTGTCGATGGCAGCCTTCAGAATTTCATTCCCACACTTAATGTGGACAAACAGTAACTCGTCTATTTTCTCGTCCTCCTTGGCAGGGGAATATACCGGAATCGCAACCTTAGCCGTTAAAATTGCAGAGGATTGTTCTTGAAAACGTTCATTGGTCTCCACAGCATTGATCTGGCGAGTAGGGGAGGTTTTCTTATGATTTTTAGCATGACACACCCTCGAGGTATGCTCAACTCTTCCACACGAATAGCAAGTAGGTTTAAATGTTGGCTGTTTAGGTTCTTGTTTGAAACGCAATTTATACCTTTGACTCTGAATATCATTTTTAATAATTGCATGTTCTTTTTTAATATTAGATCGTGAATCTGACGTATTGCTGAGGGAAATTTCAGGTTGAGTCGTTTTCTTGACACTCGACCGAACACTTTCGTAGCCGTCCAATTTGTCTGCCAAAACAGATGGTTCATAAAATTTGGCCCATTCATCCACGAAATGCTCTCTTATCTCCCCCGGCACGCGTTTTTTGAGCTGATCAGTTATTATTAAATCTTTCAATGATTTGAAATCCCTTACTTCCATTCCATCGAGCCATTCTTCGAAGTAACTCGTAATTTCGAACACAAAATCACGCCAAGATCTAGCAGGTATGCGCTGATGTTTCATGAATTTTTGCCTGAAGGTCTCTGGGCTCATCTTAAACCTTTTTAATAACACTCCTTTTATGTAGTCATAGTTGTCAAATTTATCTTCTGACTCTCTGGCTATTAGCTGAGTAATATCGGGCGGCATGCGTGCCAAAAGAGCCGATACCCAATTCGTTTTCTCTAACTCGAATTCGCGTTGTTGCTGGATTTTCTCCTCACTTTCCCTTTCCAAGCGTTCCTCTAAAATAACAGATAACTGAGCTCTAACGAACTCTTCATCGTAATCTTTGCTACCAATTATGATATTCCTTAGCTCTATATTCGTCATTTTATCTGATACCTTTTGACCTAACTTCTCAGCCAACAAAACTAAATCTTGCTTTTTAGCTTTCCCCAAGAATGCCATTTGAAAATTTTTTTCTCTTAAAATATACTCAAACTAACCAATAATAGGACGAAAATAACACTAAAAGGAATTGCAAAAATTATAAGTACCAAACATATACACTGCTGGACAATTGCTAAGGACGGATCAGAAATTGCTATGTAGCATAACATTAAGCGAGACATGAGGCCTAGTAGGATAAAATATAGTTGCCACACTGTTCAGATATTAGAATAAAGAATATTTATTGTTCTGGAAAGTACAAAAGCTGTGAAACATCTGAAAGAAAAAAAACTGTTCATTTGATCTGCGTACGGAGAAATGGAACAATGCATCTAAAAGTCAGCAGGCACCTTAACGAAAGGTATCAGTACGGGATATGTCCACCGTGGAGTGTGATGCAACATTCCACACGTCGTACCATACTTTGCACAACATTATCCAGCAGCTGTTGAGGCAATTTATCCCATTCCTCTGTGAGTGCACGGATGAGGGTGTTCTTATTTGTAGGAGGATAGTTTCGACCAGCAACTTGCCTCCCGAAAGCATCCCACACATTTTCAATGGGTGCAAAATGTGGAAAATTAGAATAAGTGCGGGATATTAGTAAGAAGAACTATGAAAATGCAAATTTTTTCCCACGTCAGTTCATCACGTGATAGCGTTCATAAGAGGTTTAAAGGTTTTGACGCGTGTGGACAGTTGTTGTTTCAAGTCAAAGTTTTACAGGAAAGATTTAATAGAGGAACTCAAAATTTTTGGCATGTCTTCCCGACATCACATAAATGATTTTATGCGTGGCCGAATTATTGGAAAGATCGAAGGGCGAAAAATAACAGATGTTGCCAGGGAGTTCGACGTCGCTCACAGCGTTGTTTCACGGCTGTGGAAGTCATTTAAAACTACTGGAATGTGTAGTAGACGGCACGGGGGAGGTCGTGTTAGAAGTACGACGCCTGCAGAAGACAGATATATCGTCCTATCAGCAAAAAGGAACAGACGCACCACAGCTCAGCAGGTGGCAAATCAGTTTCTTGCTGCCTCAGGAAAGCAGATCTCCCGAAAAACTGTTGCCAGACGTTTGAGGGGAGGAGGACTATACGCACGCAGACCTGTTGTGTGTGTCCCATTGACCAGACAGCACCGTACTGCCCGTTTGCAATGGTGTCGTGAGCATCACAATTGGACTGAACAGGACTGGGCATGCGTACTATTCTCAGATGAGAGTAGGTTCAGTCTGTCTTCGGACTGTAGACGCCAACTGATATGGCGCGAGAGTGGTACTGCTTATCGTCCAGAAAATATCCAGGAAAAGGACCGATATCCGACATGCAGTATCATGGTGTGGGCCGGCATCATGATCAATGGCCGCACGCGCCTACATGTGATTGCGAATGGGACTATGACGGGCCAACGATACATTGATAAAGTTCTACTTCCTCATGTGTTCGTCTTTTCCGTGGTGCTGTCGGTGATAAATTTGTTTTTATGGACGACAACGCGTAACATGTCATCGAACACTCGCTGTTCAGGATTGTCTAGACAGCGAGGGTATTCAACGCCTTGTATGGCCAGCGCATTCTCCAGATCTAAACCCCATTGAAAATGTGTGGGATGCTTTGGGGAGGCAAGTTGCTGGTCGAAACTATCCTCCGACAAACAAGAACACCCTCATCCGTGCACTCACAGAGGAATGGGATAAATTGCCTCAACAGCTGCTGGATAATGTTGTGCAAAGTTTGGTACGACGTGTGGAATGTTGCATCACACTCCACGGTGGACATATCCCGTACTGATACCTTTCTTTAAGGTGCCTGCTGACTTTTAGATGCATTGTTCCATTTCTCCGTACACAGATCGAATGAACATTTTTTTTTTCTTTCAGATGTTTCACAGCTTTTGTACTTTCCAGAACAATAAATATTCTTTATTCTAATGTCTGAACAGTGTGGCAACTATATTTTATCCTACTAGGCCTCATGTCTCGCTTAATGTTATGCTACATAGAAATTTGTGATCCGTCCTTAGCAATTGTCCAGCAGTGTATTTGTGAAAAAATTGCTCTAGGTTATTTTCTTAGACAAGTAACATTTTCTTGTGAACGACTCTAATTGAAAAGAATTATTTCCCTGATGAGTATTCTTACACAGCAATTTAAAATACAATTTTTATCTAAGTTATGAGCAGAAGGAAATTTATTGCATATCTATCAAAAAAAATTGAATTGAATAGTCTAAGAAAAATAAAAAAGATATCTCTACAAAAATAAAACTGGAGGTCTATCAAATCCTTCCTCCAAAAATTAAAACTCCTTTCTAAATTCTATCTTTCTTCTTAACCCTATGGGCAATGTTTATGATACCCAAGAAAATGTAAACATACTTCTTCTCATTCACTCGTGGATATCCCAAAATATTTGCACGGACTTTAAGAAAAAAAGACTGCGCACCCATTTCCGATGCAATTCTAAAAGACAGCACTTTTACAACACTTTCTTTCTTTTTTGTTTATTTTACTGCAACTGAGCATGCGTTCTGAAACCGACTATATCTGTCAATCATTTTTTAACCACACCCCGTTGCTATAGTAACGAAGGGTTATCTTTTTACAAACATTATTGCTTTGACGTCATCCGAGTTGCAAACAACGCCATCTGTTGAATAAAGGTAGTTTTTGAAAATATGGCCGTTGGACTTAAGTGAACAGTGTATACATTATTGATTTTGTAGTTGAATAAATTTGCTGTACTTATATAAGTACCTCCAGCACACTGGATGTTAAAAAAAGCACTTAGTACTTTCTTTATTGTTTTTCGTTAGCGTCATTACCAAAGCATCTACAGCGAGACTGAGAGTGAGAGAATACATTAACGTCGCGCTATTAAGCTTCTCAAGGGCTTTTGGCGATGAACATCGTCGTTTGGACCATGGTCAAGTGACGAGGGCGACACCTGAGCTGGCATCCTCAGCGGCGTAATGGAGCCCTATGCAAAGTTAGGTTTGGGGCCCCAAGCCGGATCTAACAAAATGGGCCTCCTCTTCACTCTCTTAGTCTTTTTCCATTCTTTGTTTTTGCTCTTTGGAAAGTCTTCCGTTATCCATAAACTACGAGACCGGACTGGTAACCATCATCGTAAAGAAAGGATAGTGGCATGGTTTGGCTACTCGTGCTCATTTCTTACCATACGATATCATGAACCACCTACCCTTTTGTGAACTAGTACGGTAAATTTATGAAATCGTTTGCAATTATAGTATAGAGCAGTGATCCGCAACCCCCGGTCCGTGGATCAAATGGTGCCGGGCCGCCTAAAGAACATTAAGCTATTGTTAATTTATTTAAAGTGGTGAATTTTTTTCTCGGATTTGCGCAACTTTCCACAGAAATCACTTTATATTCCACGTTAAATCACTTTTATTCACTTTTGGTGTAACTATATTTGATTCTGAAGGCATATTTAAATGTAACTAAATTAAAATTGTTAAACCAAAACAATATAAAATATAAACAATCAACGTGTCCCACACTCAAAGAGCCGTAGTAAAATTATCAAACGTTGACCGATCCGCAACGATAAAAAGGTTGTAGATCACTGGTATAGAGTATACATTATTGTATGAACTGCTATCGACCTGTTAATTATCATTGCTTATGGCTTTACTATCCATCACTTATAGATATCCTTATTCTTTGTTGAGTCACTGTCTGTTTCTTCTTTTTCGGACTTGTTTGTGTTCCAAGAATACAGTAATAACCAGGTTTTCATTAGTTCATTTCTTTAATGACGCAATTCATTCAATTCTGCATTTATTCTTACTATGGTGCCAGATGCACCAGTATAAATAGCGAGAGCAATACGGTTTTACCATTGCCATACAAATTATACATAAAAAATTATAAGATAGATAACAATATGCAAATTCCAACATAACTCCCACCCATCAAGAATTTATTCTTCATGCACAGGTAATGTACATAACTTTACAATAGGTCTTTGATACAGTCCCTTTTTAGTTTTTAATGTGACAACCCGAACTATTCCATCCTTACCTGGATGGGTAGATATGACCTTTCCAAGGGGCCACACAGATGGAGGAAGATTGTCCTCCTTAATGATTACAACATCTCCTATTTTAATGTTTGATGTGTCGCTTTTCCACTTGGTTCTCCCTTGTATAGAATTTAAGTAATCAATTTGCCATCTCTTCCAAAAATTTAATTTTAATTTCTGAACTATATCCCAACGTCCATTTAATGTAAGTTTATATTATTCTACTGTTTCAGGTGGACCTATAACTTCTTCATCCACTAAAAAGTGAGATGGAGTTAGAACATTTAAACTGTCTATATCATTATCAACCAGTCTACGTAACTGTCTTGAATTCAATACCGCCTCTATTTGAGTTAGCAATGTATAGAATTCCTCAAAAGTTAAATTTATACTACCCACGACTCTCTTTAGATGAAATTTTACCAATTTAACACCCGCTTCCCAGAGTCCTCCAAAATGTGGACTCAAAGGAGGTACAGTATGCCATTCAATTTCCTGTTGAGAAAGAAAATAGCATACCTTTTCCTCATTCGTAATTTTGGACAAATGTTTAAATAGTTCCCCTAATTTCCTTTTAGTCCCTATAAAATTAGTGCCGTTGTCCGAATGTATATGCTTAGGAGTGCTCCTTCGTGAGCAAAACCTTTTTAATGCAGCAATAAAAGTTTTAGACGTATAATCACTTACTAATTCTAAATGCAAAGCCTTAGTGGCAAAACAGACAAATATAACAATGTACCCCTTTGTTGTTTTAGCTCCTCTTCCTCTGTATTTTAATACAGAAACCGGACCTGCGTAGTCAATTCCACAACAGTCTCTTAAGAGTTACTCTATCCTTAGGAAGATCTCCCATCCTTTGTTTGGACATATTACTTCTAAATCTACAACATTTTATACAATTATACACATATTTCTTAATTAACCTTTTAACATTTACAATCCAATACTTTTGTCGTAAGATACATATTAACAAATTACCACCTACGTGTAAATTTAAAATATGATACTTTACTATTAGACTACTTAGTTTATGCCGATTTGGCAGTATGATTGGATGCTTTGCATCATACTGTAATTGTGCGTTTTGAAGCCTACCTCCCACACCCTGATCAACCCGTCCTCATCAATAAATGGACAAAGAGCTGCTAGTGGGTTTTTCCTTGGTAATGACTGCTTTAACTTTAAGCACTTAATTTCACTATAAAAATATACATTTTGCACACATAATATAACCATATTACTCGCTACAATTACTTCCTTTGTCTCGTTAAAGGTTTCATTTTACCTCTGGAACGTTTTTTGTTCTTACCATCTTTGCAATGCTGCATAAATCTAAGACAAAATGCTAAAATATGAATTATTTTTGAAAATGATGAATGTATGTCAAACAACATATCAATAATATCATTTTTACAATATACAGAAAATACAAAAGTCCTTTTAGTTTCTATTATAACAGGTTTTTCGATGTCCCTTTTGTCCTTTATAGTTGGTTGCTTGGGCCAGGCTTCTTCAGTAGTTAGCCATTGAGGTCGCTCCCACCATAGGCTACAGTCGGGTAAGTCTTTAGGTGACATGCCTCTGGATCCAAGGTTGGCTGGATTCTCTTTCGATGGAACATAACGTCATTGCTTACAAGATATGATGTCTAAAACTTCAGATGTTCTATTGGCGACAAACGGCTTCCAGTTTCTTGGAGGGGATGATAGCCAAGACAAGACAACCCTGTAAATCAGTCCAAGCATAAATATTAATAACATGATCCTTTAAACAATTACACAAAGTTTCAAAAAATCGTGCCAATAATAAAGCTCCATTCAACTCTAGTCTTGGAATACATATGGGCTTGAGAGGAGCGACTTTGCTTTTTCCGCCCAACTTCACAACTTTGGTAGTTTCCCGATCTCTTTGCACCGTATAGACCACACAAGAGTAAGCTGCTTCCGATGCATCTGAAAATCCATGAAAAGTTACTTCCTTATTGGTAATTTGAAGCCATCTCGGAGTTGATAAATGGCAAACTTGTTGAAATTCCATTTGAAACTTTTTCCATTTAAGTACAAAGTGCTCAGGTAGAGCCTCATCCCAATTGAGTTTCAGTAACCATAACTGTTGATAGAAAATTTTAATTAATATCGTGCAAGGTGAAAGAAAACCTAAAGGGTCAAAAAGTCTTGCTGATTGGGATAAAAATGATCTTTTTGTAATCTCTCCTTCGAATTTAAAATTTATATTGAAAATGTACCTATCTTCTTTAGAATCCCAAATAAGACCCAACACCTTTGAGCAATTTTCAGGATGAATTTCTACATTTGGTTCATTAAATTCTAGATTTTAAGATATATTGATTAAAACATCTCGCGCGAGAATTAGAACGCCACTTTCTGAGGTGGAATCCTCGAGCATCTAAAGCTTCAATTAAAGCTTTAATCAAAATGATCGCTTCCTTATTAGACGATGCTTCCGACATTAAATCGCGTCCACATAAAAAGAATTTTGAATTATACTAGATAGTTCAGGATTTTGGGGTTCGCAGTCTAATGATATTTGGTGTAAACATCTAGTAGCCAAAAATGAGGCCGATACAGTACCATACGTTACTGTCGAAAGCTTATATTCCTTAATATTAGAATCTAACGACTTTCTCCAGACCATCTTTTGCAAGTTTTGATCGTCCGGATCAATTAAAATTTGCCTATATATTTGCTTTATGTCAGCCGTAAAAGCAAAATTTCATTTACTCTAAATCTTACGAGAAGAGTAAAAATATCTGGTTGTAAAATTTGACCAACTCCTAAAACAGAGTTTAATGAATTCGAGTTAGGAGGCTTGCATGACCCATCGAATACAACCCTAAGTTTAGTTGTAATGCTATCCTTTCTTCGCACAGCGTGGTGAGGAAGAAACTAAGATATTCTCCCATCTAGTTCTTTATTAGGCGACATATGACCCAATTTTTCATATTCTTCCATAAAATTCTTATACTCCCGCTCAAGTTCTACATCGGATTTAAATTTATTTTCCATTGCCAATAACCTGAAAACTGCCAACCCTCTCGTGTCTCCTAATTGATTAATGTCTCTATAAACAGGCAACTTAACCACGAATCTACATTCATTATTAATTTTATAAGTTGCTTTAAAGTGATTTTCACAAAATTCTTCCTCCGCTGAAAATGAAATGTTTTTAAGAGGCAATTCTTCTGTTTGCCAAAACTGCTGTAATATAGAATCAACATTACACTCATTTTCAACTCTAATTAGATGCGATTGCATAAAAGAAGTTTTGCAATTTCCTTTAATTTTACCTGCTACAACCCAGCCAAAGATTGTGCTTTGAGCTATAGGTTGTTTTTTATAGACCCAGTAATTCTGCCATTTCGCAAAATAGAAAAGAAACAGTCGGAACCTGAAATAACATCGCATTCCGATGGTTTTGAGAAATCTTCATCCGTTAAAGGAATACCCTCTAAATAATCTAATTCCTTTATATTAACCCTTTCAACGGGAATTTGACACGTAACTTTGTTTAATATATACGCTTTAATTGTTAACTGATCTTTGCAGAATCTTGACCCGATCTTTAAACCCACCGAGCCATGCGTAGTTCCTGCTTGAATTCCACTTATTCCGCTAAGAGATAATCTATCATTACATCTCTTTAATCCCAAAATGTTAATAGCATTTTCACTAATAAAACTAGATTCGGATCCACTATCCAGTAACGCTCTAAATAAAAATGAACCACCTTCGTTATTATAGAGCAAAACCTTTGCCATAGGTAAAAACGATACACAATTTGCATTATTTACAGAAGTACTAGAGTTAAGCATCGTATTTACTGCATCTAATTGTATATTTGATATTTCTTGCTGACCGACATTTCCTATAAGGGTATTATCAACATCTCGTTTACAATTGGCATTTAACAAAAATGCGCTATTACGATTAGAATCTTCATGTAAAAGATAGTTATGTTTACCTTGACAAATACTGCATTTTAAATAATTATTAGGGCAGTCCTTAAGCTTGTGATTGTTTAAACACAAAAAACAAAGATAATGATTCTTTACGAAGTTCTTCATAGCAATTAAATCCATATTTTTAAATTTCATGCATCTAAATAACTTATGTACACCTGAACATTTTAAACAATTCTTATCAGATCTACTTCTTGTATTATTTTCACCAGCAATAAAGTTAGACTTAGTAGGTACTTTATTATCAGAATCATTACAAGTCATTAATTCCAGAGATGAACATCTGACATTTAAAAACTGTAAAAATTCCTTTTAAGTAGGAAAATCCCCCTCGGCTGTTTTAACAGACCAGAGATTTTTTGTTTCTGTATCTAATTTTTGCATTAATATTTGAATTAACCAAGGGTCTTTGTTGCTTCAGTTCCCAACGCCTTTAATCCTCTTAACACTTCGTCACTAGTATCCACTAGATTTCTTAAATTTGTCATATTTACTTGAGAAATACCCTTTTGATCTAAAAATGTTTTAATTAAAGCATAAACAATTAGCTTCTTTTTATCGTATCTATCAATCAATTTTCCCCAAGCTTCTTCATACGATTCATTAGACAATGGTATATGCTTTATTAGAGACGCGGGTTCATCTGAAAGCAAACCTTTTAAATACTGGAACTTCTGAATGTTACCAAGTGAAGTTTAAGAATGAACTGCAGTTACAAACAAGTCCTTAAAATTTATCCAGTCTTCAAATTTACCCCGAGAATACTGGTATGTTTAGTTTCGGTAATCAAAAATTAGCATTAGATTGCTCTGTTGGTATAGCAATAGAAATATTTTGCCCACTAACATTAATCGAACGAGATGCATCAATCGCATCGATTTTATCTTGAAATTTCAATTTTAAATCAAAATATCTTTGTTCAAATTCCATTATTTCCGATTCTTCTGCACTTAATTCCGAATCTTTCCTTTCAAATTCTGCAATTAACTCTTATAATCTTTGCAGTAGAATAAGAATTTCATTCTTTAAATTTAAATCATCAGCTCCATTTTCTAACCTAGTTAAAGAACCTTTAACTCTCCCCCTTGCTACCTTTATTGACTCTTTTTTTTTTCTCTTCAGACATTCTGATAAAGTAACAATTAACGTATTGGAAGAACTAATTCAATGAGAGATTCGACTCGCAAGTCAAAATCTTAATTTCACAATACAATTTTATATCAGATGTTCTTCTCTTTTTAATCTATACAAGAGAATAAAATTTGACTTATCTGCTTTCTTTGAAGTATCTCGTCGGTGCCTCCAAAATAATTGTTTCTTCTTGTTCGGACTTGTTTGTGTTCCAAGAATACAGTAATAACCAGGTTTTCATTAGTTCATTTCTTTAATGACGCAATTCATTCGCTTCTACATTCATTCTTACTATGGTGCCAGATGCACCAGTATAAATAGCGAGAGCAATACGGTTTTACCGTTGCCATACAAATTATACATACAAAATTATAAGATAGATAACAATATGCAAATTCCAACACTGTCATTGTACTTGTACAACGAAGATTTTTTTCAAGCTTTGATCATTGTAAAATCGTTAACGAAATCATTGTAATCAATTTTGTAATATTTTCAGTGCATAGCAACATCAAAGTGTTAAGCTTTTCATTTTCCACAGTTCCTCTCTCATACATATACAGCCACAACACATGCATGATTCGCGCTAAGCGGTGCTTCGCGATCGCTGTAATTTTAATTTTTTTCTCTTTTTCCGCACCCCATTTTTTTGCACCCACAAATCTTTTGCTGTCTAGGCACATGCCTAGGGTAGTTAAGTGGACCTGTGAAGAGGAGGTATCGCAATAGTGCTTTTTCACGTTGCCGCTACAACTCTAAAATTGTTGGATCAGTTTGGCTAGGGAATTTTTTTTTTTATCATCATCCAAGCCATAGGTCCGTACAAGGGTTTCTCATTTTCCGATTTTTTCAATTAGCGGGAATGTAATTGTTGTTCCTGGAAATCTTTCGAAATTTCAAAAAATTCAAAAAAGCAAGTTATTTTTAAATAAAATCATATAATAATAACTATATAATATAAGGATACATATAAATACCAAATAATACTTAATTAATAATATATATTCCAAAGTAATAATATCATAAAAGCAAAAATTGTTAACGGCACGGAAAAAAATGTTATTAATTACTAAAAAAGGAACATTCATTATTAAAACTAATGTTCCTTTTCTGAATCACGTGCGTTTGAAGTAGAAGTCGAATCAATTATTTCTCTACTGTTACCACTAAGAGATAAATATTAATAAATACTTGAAAATATGTTTGCTGCTGAAGTATCTATCGTTGATGTACGTTAGGGGTCGTTGGTAGGCTAGTGGTTAGAGCATCGAACTTCAGAACGGAAGGCCTTGGTTCGATGCCCGATGCCGCCAAATACCCCCGAGTACACACAGAGTACGTGCTCGTTAAATAAGCGGGTCCGAAAGTCTTGTGGGCTGAATCACGAGTGCAGGGGATTGAAGAATATTTCCCTCCCCTTCAGCTCCATGCCAAAATTGGGGAGGTGGAGATAGGTGGTTTCGCCATCTATCGTCCCTTCGGAGAATTTCGCTGAGATAATTTCGTACTGTCACCTGTATGGTGCTCAAGGCATAGACTAACGACAGGCGTACTTCTAACCCCTTGCCATGATGAATTTTGTGGGTCTCATTCTGACTACGTCAGACAGGTGGTATTAGCCACAGCAACAACGTACGTTAAAAATATTAATTACTAGCTGGTAAACCCGTTCTTCGCACGGGCAAACTGAAAAATTAAACAATACAGATTGAAGGATGAAGAAGTTTTCAATCAATTAATTTTACGTGAATTGCAAATTAAACAAAAAAAGCTTTTTGCATATCTCAGCTGAACAAAAAAAGAAAGAAGAAAGAAACACTTTTGTTAAATTTTGAAGCCTGTAGATCTAATAGTAGATAAAAAGGATTTTTTTTATTTATAACTCCCCGTAACTCTCTTGAGGGTCGATTTTTGAAAATAGCTTTCTCAGCTGAAAAAAGCATTAAAATCTGACATTGTTTTGCCAAATGAGAAGAAAGAAAATAGCCAAAAGAAAATGTTAAGACTTAAGCCTAACGCTACAGAAACGTTAAAAAACTAAACACCAAAACTAAGCTATTCAATAAGATTAAAATATAAAAGGAAAAAACAAGAAAGAAACTTTGAAATACAATAGATTTCAAGTCACCAAATATACAGAAAACAAGGGCAACTTTTGTGCATTAGCACAGAGCAGTTTTATAGCACGTTCAGTCGCAGTGAAATCTCACAGTAAAAGAAAGAATTTCCTTCAAACTATCCGATTCTATGAATTTCAACTAATCAGGATGAAGCGTCAGAAGTGAAAGTTGAAGTGCGTAAAATTTAATGTCGAATTTTTTTAGATGATTAGTTTATTATCGTCGTTTTAGCACAGACCAGAAGTGCAACAGGATTTTTTAAAAAATAATTGCGCTCAGTCCATTTAATTTTGCATTTATATAATGAAGTTTTTATTTAGCAGAGAGATCTACTTACTTGTTTTCTTAAAATTTAATAAAGAATATAAAAATTTTAATGAATTATTTTATTCGATGTGGCCCAAAATATTTACATCATACAAATATCTTACATAAGAAATGCGATACTAAACAGATTCATAGCTCAGGAACAGGTAATATTTCCAGGAAGCGAGTTTTTAATACCATTCCTAAATGATTTTTTTTTGCTTCCGAATAATTAGGTATGTCTGAATAAAGTTTTTGAATATATCGGCTATTTCTTAAACAGAAATACGTAGGTTCAAAACAAGAGAGCATCCCATTCATAGGTCAAGGATTCATAGGAGGTGTAAGACTTCGAGGCCACCATCTGTGTTATAATCTATATAACACAGACGGAATGATGAGGGCTCATGTAATTTAGCCTTCGGGCAAAATCCTGAAGTAGAAGTGTTTGAGTTATAGATAAAGAAATTGAGGTACCGACTCAGACAGAGGTGTCGATTCGTCATCTAAATATGTTTAGGAAATAAATGAATTATTAAAATGCATATTTGATTGTAACGCGAATCGAAGGAATATTAAAACATTCAGTGAGAATCCATTAGTAGTATTAGCATGATCATAACTGTATCAGACTCATTGATTTGATTAAACCTTTCGATGTTAAGATTATTATAAGAAGAAAAAAATGACTGTTGAGCTAGAGATAAAATGTTATTTTAAAAGTAACTTGCTAGGGAGTCGATGGTCTAGAGGTAAATAAATACGGGAAAAATTTTGGATCATCGATTCTTTTTCTAACAGTCAATGAGGTTCGAGCTTAGTAGACAATAAAAAACGTAAAAATGCGGAGGATATTTTTTTCTTCTTTTTGCGGTTATATAAGTAAGTTCATGATCCCGCTCGGATTAAAATGGAAGAGATAGGCCGTGCTTGTGGGACTCATTTAGTCGACCTGGCTAAAATAGCGACTATAAACGAAGAATTATTTTCGGAAATTTCGAAATCTCTTTTCTATGATGATATGACTTTAGTAAAAATAGGTTTTCTGTTATCGTTTTCGCAACAACTTCTGAATAGAGACGCAAAGAAGAAAGAATTTATTTACGAACAAGTATTCAAAATATTGTGCAAACATTTATCTTTAAAAAATGCATAATGGAACGAAACATAACTATTTTTATTATGTATTAATGTTTTATCGTTATAATAATTTAAATCATATTACTTATAAGTTATTCATATTTAGAAGAAAAAGAAGTAAATAAAGTTAATATAACTAACGCATCGTGTGTTGTATCCAAACACATTGGTCGAAAAATATTTCTGCATGTATGCTATAAATATGAAGAAAACGTTTATGATATACGATACTTTTGGTCAAATGAAAGTGAATACTTAAAACCGGAAACTATCGGTGTCCAATTAAGAGAAACCGAATTTCAAAGAATTTGTGAAATATGCTAAATACAAACATTTGAAATTATCAACATACAAAACTTTTGTGATAAAAATGTTAAAATTAAAACATCCTTCTACTTGTATGATTCCGGGACCCTCGCAAAGCGGGAAAACAGAACTCGCTTGAAAAATGATTTCTGAACAAGTATATGAGGTTCCTGTTAAAAAAATCTTGTGGTGCTATACAATCTGGCAATCTTGGTTTCCGAATGAAAAAAACTTTAAGTTTGTTTCAAGGCTACCATCACCAGAAGATAATTATGATTTACTTGTACTGGATGATATAATGAATAAGGTAACAAACGAAATCTCTCAAATGTTTACAGCGGGTTCTCACCATAAAAAATATAGTATAATTCTCATAACACAAAACCTTTTTCCAAGAGTAAAATCAATGAGAGATATTAGCTTGAACACGCTTTATATAATTTTGTTTCGCAACAAGCATTCGCCAGACAAGCATTTCCAGGACAGAAAAAGTATTTCATGGATGCATATAAAAGGGCAACGGAAGAACCTTTTAATTATTTGCTAGTAAACGTTCATCCAAGAACGCTGGAAGAACAAAGGCTCCGTCTGTCTTTATTTCCCGATCATGGAATGATTAATTGGGTTTTTGTTCCAGAGTAGAAAAATGAGCCGAACCAGACGACACGTACATTTGCTACATGTTGTGGCGTATTGAGTACGAAAACTCACGACCAGGCTAGAGATATAAATATGTACAATTTATTTACAGAACATTTTTAAAAAACAAACTTACATACAGAGCGCGCTTATGCCGTCTGCCTCCAGTCGGGACCCTCAAAACCGGTCCTCCGCTTGTCCTTTCCAGACGAGTCTATCCGGAACGTAGGGGAACGGAATTCTAGTAAACCCTTCTCCCCCACTTCCTCGGAACATTCGCCACAATGTGTTGGCTGCAGCAAGCCCAGCTCAGCGGAAAGCAATATTAAAAAGTGCTTCAGATGAGCAAATAAAAACTCTGTGCGTAATCTGTCAAAATTTACTCTCTGGAAATATACCAACGAATAAAATTAAAAAATTGAGTTGTTACAAAAGAGTGATACGATTATTGGCTAATAGAAGCATTCCTATTTCTCGCAAACGTAAACTATTCACCACAAATAAACAAGTTGGTGGAATACTTCCCCTTGTTCTGCCGGGTGTCTTAAGTCTTATAGGTGGATTAGTCGGTAAAGCAATAGGAAAAAGAATATAAAAAGTATGGCGAAGAGAGGACTTTAGTTCCACCGGAGCTGGTTTCAGAGTATTACCAATTAAGTAAACCTGAAATCCAATTAGAAGATAACATATCGAATCTGTTAAAGGAAAAGGAAACGCCTGATGATGTGAACGTGAAACTGCTATCAGATTTAATTCCAAACTATCAAAGAGCGATGAAACCTATCCAATCTACAACCCCATTTGAGATCCCTTTAGAATTGCTAGCGGAATCAGAATTGCCGGACGAAAAACCACTTGAAATACCATCGAAACTTAATATGATGGCAAAATAGATTGGATATGTTATACCAAAAACATAGCGGAAATTTATTTTACCTATTCTAGAAAAACTGAGAAATGCTAATTATACATTCAATGACCAGAGTGGATTAGAAGTCAATGGTAAACCGGAATATAGGAGCAATGTAATAGATCTTTTCAGTTATATAATGAAAAACGAGCGAATCAATGTAACTCCTCCTAAAGGATTTATTAAATTTTTTGAAGCCATTCTCGAGAGCAACATACCGTTACAATGGATTGGTAATAAAAGACTTCGTGAACAATTGGTTTTATCAGATGCAAATCCTGAATTTGTAAAGCCAAGTCCTTCATCTTCTAAAATGCTAAAATGGGAACCTTGGAAAGATTTAAAAAAAATTATACTTTAACCCGAAAGAGCAAAGTTCTTTTGGAGGAGTAAGGCGAATGTCGAAGGCAAGTGGAGCGCGCCGGCAGGATGTTCAAAAATGGCTTTCACAGCAGGATGTGCACACACTACACAAACCTGTTCGTTATAAGTTTCAGAGACGCTTATGGAGTAAATGAATTATGGCAGAGTGATTTATTGGATATGCAAAAACTATCTCGTCACAACAAAGAATACCGTTATATTTTAACCATTATCGATGTGTTGTCCAGATATTGAGTGTTTTTCCGATCAAAGATAAAAAGGCAAAAACAATAGCACAAGTATTTGCAAAATAAAAAAGTAAAACCTGCAAATCTTCAGACTGATAAGAGTTTTATAATAAACAGGTGCGCCATTTGTTAAAGAAACATAAAATTCATCACTATTCTACGAAAAGTGAAACTTTAGAACGTGTACACAGAACTCTTCGAGAATGATTATACAGAGCTTTTACTCATCGTGATTCTTATAAATATTCCGATATCTTACCGGCGATAGTTGATTCATGCAATCATTCCATTCATAGCGCACATGGTTTTGAGCCTGCCAAAGTGACAACAGCTGATGAACCTGAGCTATATAAACGCTTGTATCATTCGAGTTCAAAACCGCAATTTCGCTTTGCAGTCAATGATACTGTCAAGATAACAAGAGCTCGTGATATTTTTCGCAAAGGCTATATGCCGGGGTGGACTGAAGAAACATTTCGCATTTACAAAAGATATCCGACAATTCCACCGACTTATGTCTTACAGGATTTTAATTCAAGGGAAATTGAAGGTCGTTTTTATAATGAGGAGTTACAAAAAATAGATAAGTTGTGATGACCCCCCTGGGTCACACCTTGAACACCAAGATTAATTTGAGGCAAAGAACCACCAAGAGCCATTTTGAATAATAATATTTTTTATTTTGTTATAATTCCCTCAAAAATGTCTGTTACATATAATACAATAATTTTGCGTCATTTAAGGGGATTTCCTTTATATTAAATTAAATTACTAAGGATACAATTAATTACTATCTAGCTCAAGTAAGATTTACCGAAATAGGAGATCCGAGAAACACACGTATTCGAATTCTTAACTGTCATTAACTTTAACTAAGTAGCTCAAACTGACGCTTACTTTAAGCGTACGTGAATTATATTTACCCCTGGCTTATATTAACTTTTTGGTACGTCTAGCAGCACGACGTCTTCACGAATCTAATCTCTTTGAATCTTCTAGTTTTGCATTTAACGTTATTGGCTCAATAGCCTACCATCATCTCTCTTTCTATCTTGCAACCCTCGACTTAAATACCTTATCTAATTTCTACCCATACTTCTTTTTGGAGTTGATTGGAAATAAACTCGAATTTATATTCCCCAGAAAGACGCCTAACAAGATTAGTGGAAAGGTTCCATACAGATTCGTCAAAAACCCCTCCAAAAAGAAAACGGGATTTATTCGAAGGTCACAAACGGTCTGAAAATAAATTACGTAACCAATTCCTAGACTTGATTTACAGACCCGACGACTTTAATATATATATCTACCAATCGGATACTAAAAAATCTCCTTCCTTAAGGGAAAGAAAAAAATTACGACCTAAAAGTAAATTTTAGAGGACGTAACATTTACAGAATTAGATTTCTCTACACCACGCCCATTCGGCTCTGAGACGAGGGAAAAACCACCTGTCGAAAAACCTGCCTACGTGGTTTCCTTAACTACTTCAAAATCTACTTAAATATTATAAGACATATTCGGACTTGCATCTTGCTTCTATTTGAGAATATACAATTCTCAGGATCAGCTACCCTGAAATGAGAATTTTTTTGTGTGAAAAACAAATATCTATAGTACATACAGATTCCTTCATTTTTTACATAACATTTTCAAATATATCAAGTGAAGCATCTGGTTCCTTAACATTCCCATTCCATACATGCTGCACTTGTTAGTATTAAATGTTAGCTTTACCTAATTACGCCGCGTCCTAAGTCACCAGATGTAAGGTAAAATATACACATATATATACATACAATTTCAAACATTTTTCAAAAAACAATAAAACAAACAACCAAAGAATTGTCGCATCTTAGAGAAGTCATAGGTAGAAGTAAACAAATGCATTCTTACAAATGTTTTCTCCATATTTATACAAAAAAAAATTAATACAAAAGCTGATTTTTCTCATCAAGAAAAAAACACACTCTTTGTAGCGTCCACTTTTGCTTGGCTTCTTAAATTAAAAATCTGCCCGTGACTTGCTTCATTGCAATAATTCTTCCGACCACTTGTTCGAAAGGAGAAAAGAAAGAAACGATACAACCTGATATTTCTCTTTGTCCTTTAATCGCTCCTATCCACTGGATCTCCGTCTAAGGCTTCCATAGCAAGGCTCCTTCTTCTGATGTTGTTCTGTGGGATACTTTCGATTCCGATGTTCCTCCGCTCCTCTGGAAATCCTTCGGGTTGTCTTACTCGGCTGCGTAGGTAGTACGGACAAGGTCTCACTGCTGTCGCCTGTTTAGACCGGACAGGTCTCCTCTCAGCTGCCCTGTTGGTTCCGTTTTTAGTTGTCTTTGTCTCCCGGCCTTGTTGTATTGTCACTTCCTTCGTGCCTGCTCGCTACTGTAGGTGACTTGTCCTGCCTGGACTCTTGTTCATGAGAAGGACCTGCAATGGGCTTTGATCCCTGGGAGGGGTTATTAGGTCTTCTATATTTATGATTACGAGATGAAAACGAGGACGGAATTGCTCTTTTTATCCCCTGTTTTAGTTCAGGGGTTGTTCTTTTCTGGTCCCTATGTTCGGACCCTGCAGAGAACGTTTTCTGCAAATTTTGTACCTTTTTAAAATTTTCCTGTCCCCTGATCCTTTTGACTTTAATTTACGTTTCAATCTCGGATCCTCCCATACGGCATTACGCTTACTTGATTTATGACCGTTATTCTGCTCACTAGAGGTTTTCCTAGATCCTTTGAATTTTCCTGCATGCGATCTACTTGACGTATCACTCGACCTCAGTCCTTCATACAGTGTCTCAACATGACTGTCCGAACTAATCGTGTCGGATTGTCGTGGCCGGTACACACGCACATGGTCAATATTAACTGTTACCTTTTTACCCCACTTTAAAATAATTAAATTGTTTTTCCGAACCTCCAACACTCTATAAGGCCCTTCAAACTTAGGCATAAACTTTCCGACCACCCTCCTACCCGCAACACTTATAAAATGAGTTTGTACCAACACCCAATCATTTACTTTGATGTTAACTTCCCTCCTGTTCCGATTATAATATTTTCCCCAATGTTTGTGTTGTTTCCGCATATTCTGCCTTCCTTCATCGAATAATTTCTCAATGTTTCTTCCTACATATTCATCACCCTCTGCGACATTTATTAATTTGCTAAAAGGTGTTATAATCTTTTTACCTAAGAATAACTCAGCCGCAGTTTTATTTGTTGTTTCGTTCACTGAAGTGCGCAGCGCGAAAGCGAATTCATGAATAAATCAGTCCCAGTTTTCGAGATTTTCTTTTACAAAACAGGCTATCATCTGGACTAAATTGCGATTAACTCTTTCCGTTAAATTCGTCTGTGGCCTGTATGTTACCGTTTTCATATGTTTTATGTCCAACCTGTGACTTAAGTGTTCAAATACCTCTGATATAAATTGGGGGCCGTTATCACTAATTACAGAAATCGGAGCTCCGTAACGTGAAATATAATTCTCAAAAAGGGCGTTAGCTATGGCCTGGGCCGAAGCATTTCGCAAAGGAATAAGCTCACTCCACTTAGTGAAATGATCAGTTATTACTAATACAAATCTATATCTTTCGGGTCGGGATGTGGGGTAGGGGCCTAATAGGTCTAACGTTACAATTTCATTGAGGTAATTCAATACTATCGGAATTAAATGACCAGCTGGTTTCGCGGTTTTATAATTAAATTTTTGACACCGGTCACAGGTTGATGCATATTCAAATATATATTTTCTCATATATGGAAAATCTCATGTGTCTCGTAATTTTATTTAGGTCTTCCTCTTTCCTAAATGGCCTGCTAATGGCAGATCATGAAATTCTTGCATTATTGCTTCCCGAAGAGATCTAGGAATGTACACTCTTAGTTCTCCCAGAGTTGTAGAATATTTCGCGTAAAAGAGTAGACCATCAATTAATTTAAAATCCTGGGACCAATCCTCGCATATAGTCGCATTAATGGAACCGTCGTCTGGGTTTTCTAAATAACCATAGATGTGTCCTAACTCAGGATCTTCCCTTTGCTCTCGAATGAGTTGTTCTCGGGAGTTTAAGGCGAGGGCTCGAAGAGCTGCGCACGAAATCTGTGATCCATCCAGATTGCCTACTGGATTCCTAGACAAAACGTCCGCGACAACGTTTTAGACACCTGGTCGATGCTCCCGTTCTATGTTGAACTCGGATAACTTGAGTGCCCATCTAATCATTCGACTAGATAAGTTTTCCCCACTCGTTAGCTTTGTTAATGCCGTGTGATCTGTGATTACCTTCACCGACAGGGATCCAAAATAAGTTTTAAGAGGACACGGTACCCTGTACATAATTTTTTTTACTTAGATAGTTATAAGAAAAAAATTACATGCACTGTATTCGAACACATCTGTAATAAACATTTCATAAGCAAAATACTTTTTTTAAACAAACAATAATTGGAAATTTTAAAATTTTTAAAATTATTTAAAGTTATTAAATTTCCTACTACTTTTACAAATATGAGTATTTTTGATCCATTTTTTTCCCTGATATTCCTGGAAGTATTTCCCACAATTCTGTGCATGGGATTAGTATTACAAGTGATACTTTTATTTTTAGAATTTTTTTTCTCTTAGACACTACAAAAAACAGTAAAAAAACAGCTATATCTAACTTTATAGATTTCTTAAAAAATAACTGTTCCTCTAAATACTTATTCCATGCACAGAATTATCAAACATTATTTAAAACAACCAGAAAAAGTTTCAAAATTTTATAGTGAATATAAAAAAAACCTTAGCATTTCAAACACATGATCATCATGAAAAATAAGAAGCTGGAGAAAAAGCAGTTTAAAGATTTTGAAATAAAAAAATAATTGAAAGAGCTAAAATATAGTATCCATTCTAATATATATTAAAATTCAAGTTGTACAAAGCATTTTTAATACAAAATTCATGCTGAATTAGCACATATTAAAAAGGAAATAAATTAAGATTGAATGGAATGAAGTGATACAAACCAGTAAAAAAAACATATATCTAACTTTATGGATCTTTTAAAAAATAGCTCTTCATATAAATCCTTAAGCTATGCACAGAATTATCACACATTTTATGCAAAATAACCAGGAAAAGTTTCAAAGATTTATAATGAATACAAAAAAAGCCTTAGCATTTATATATATGATCACGATGAAAAATATAAAGTCGTGAAAAATGTTTAAACTTTTGAAAGTCAATAAAATACATGAAAGAACTAAACCTTGGGCTTCATTCTTACATATATTGCAATTTAGGTCATAGTCAATAGTTTAAGACAGTAATATATTCTAAGTTATTACATATTATTAAATAAATATATTAAAATTAAATGTATTAAAATATTACAATATATATATCAAATGCACTAATCAATTGTTTTGAAATTATAAAACATTCATTTTATGTTCATATGATAATTGTAAATAAATATTATTAAAAACCACCCCGTTCATATGTGATTCCTTCTTTTTTAATGATTGAAGCATTTCACCTCTTTTTTGCTAACGCAATTTTTTTCCGAGCAATTGCGTACACCGCCAATCTTTTTCTTTTCCTCTGATAAACTCTGCGGTAGTCTCGCCAAACAGCCAACATTTTTGACTGTTTATTTGAAGCAAGCCCATTTTCCTTTTGCAAATTTTCTAATAATTTTTTTGTACCAAAATTGAATTCACAAACTGCATCACAAACAGCAATAGTTACTCGACCCAGTGTCGCTGACGTTTCTTTTGAACATTTACCCCATATGATGCTGTGAAGGCTCTCGTGTGCATTTTGTGTCACACATCTTATGCATCTTTGAAGGAGTTCATTCGAAGCTAATCTTTGATATATTGGCATAATTTTGGCTAAATGAGTTTCCTTCAAGGGTGGCTTCACATGCTTCATGTGAGGACCCGGTACTTCACCCCGAGCAAGAGCAGCCTGGAAAAAGCACCAAGAATCTTTTCCAGTCGGACATTTAAAATGTTGAGGTTTTTGGTCCGTTGATATACTATGAAACAATGTTGCATAAATTGCAGTTTTCATTGCTTCTACGTCACCTTTGTTCGAGCGAATCGCATTTTGATAGTAACGTGACAATTTTTTAATTGTCTCTTCCTTTAAACTACCACGGGATTTCCCTCCCAAGGAAACACCTCTTGCCCGCCGTTCTTTAACAGCTTTTCGTAAAGATGTACCTAGCCTCTTGCTAACATGTTTTATGCATTCTTCTTTCTTTATTTTTATCTCAGGACCATAAACTTCCTTAGTATTTAAATACTGATATGTTTTTGCATCGCCATCTGACAATAGTGTCGTGTATCGAAAACCACTACCTTCAGATCTTTGCCATAATTTAAGAGCAGCCTCTTGTTCCATGGCACAAGATGATCCTACGTGATTGATAGCACATGAAGATATATGTCCTTCATACCACACATGAAATTCTGCTGAATTTTCTCCCAAACCAGATTTTGCGTGTTCACATTCAATGCAGCGTTTTGACATAATTTCAAAATCCATGACAAATCCAGTAAGAAGGTCAATCACGCAACCTACACCTATTTGAGATGAATGTCCCCGAGTCAACCAAGTACCATCAAAAGTAACATCTATATCAGTAATAGCACTATTACTTTGATAAGCACTTTTCACCTGACTTCGAACATCATTCAAGCTTTTTACTGTAGATCTAACCAAAGATTTACATAACTTTTTTTTTATATATATTGAATGTTCTGCTTGAGGGTAAATCCATATTCATTAACATACAAAATTTTTCCATAGCTAAATAGCCTTTTCCAAAACTTAAAAATGATTGCACCATGCGCATGTTTATGTCGAATGATTGGTTTTCAGTACCTTCACTGTCAGAAATTCGTCTGGATATAAAGTTACTTGATTTAATTATATCACAAGAAGTGCAAAATACAGAGATTTTTCTGGAAAATCCAAGCTTTCCACCAATGTCAATTTTTAGTGAATACGATTTGCAAACATCACACAATAAGTTTTTTAAAAGTCCTTTTAAAAACTGTACATCCATTATCACATAATGAGGGGCTTCAGAATTTTCACAACAATTTAAATCATCATTCAAGCAGCTGTCTTCTAAAGTTTGGCACATCTCATATTTCTTTCTGGTAATGCTGAGGAAATAGAAGTTTCATCTTTTCTGAAAACATCAGTTTCATGACTGTAGTGTTCACTGCACCATCTCTTGTTAGCTTTTTGTTTACTAACAAGACTCGATCGCTTTTGTCTAGGCATGATGAATTAAAGTGTACTTATTAGTAAAAAGATATTCAAACGAATATTTAAAATTATAAAGAAATAAATTGATTATATAATTGGCTTTGAGAGGGAGAGAGAAAAAAGCCTTTAGTTTTGATACTAATGGTTTTAGAATAAAAAAAAAGGATGCAAAGCAAAATGGAATAACGTTTCTCTCTTGCATAAAAACAAACGAATTAATTCACTTATCTTCTAATTAAAGTATAAAGCTTTAGAATCGCGTGTAAAAGTAAATCAATCGAAATTGTTTAGGCTAGGATGATAGCGTCTGCATAAGAAGTAGACGGCATGTCTTTTAGTTTCGGTTTCGCTTCAACATACTGTCAAAAAAATTTAAATAACTCGCAAAATAATGCAGCTACAGCTACCAAATTTTATAAACATATTTAAAAAAGTCACACAACTAAAATAAGGCAATAAAAAAAAATTCGTTAAAATCGTCATTTTTAGGGTAATGTGTCCCCTTATATAAACTTATTTAATGCCCATATCACCACCAAACATTGCGTTCTGTAACTGTATAGTTTCTTTCGACCTTGTTCAGGGTTCTAGACGCGAATGCAATAGGTATGTGATTTTTATTCAGCACAGCACCAATTCCGACCCCACTAGCATCCGTAAAAAAGTTAAACTGTTCCTGAAAATTCGGCAACTGCAAAACTGGCGTCTCTGTTAATGCTCGTTTTACTTTATTAAAAGCATCCTGTGTGCTTCCATCGACCAATAAAATGTAACCCCTTTTTTCTTTAACCAATATAATGGTTCACATATATCTGCATATTTGGGTATAAACTTCTGATACCACCCCACCATCCCTAAAAAATTCGATACTTCCTTGCCATTTCTAGGAGGTTTCATTTCTGTGATTGCCTTCACTTTACTATGGTCTGCTTCGATCCCTTCTTTACTAATTACGAGACCTAAATACTTCAATTTGTCACGTGCGAAGTGGCATTTATCCTTATTTAATGTTAGCACTGCGTCTCTCAACAATGTAAATACCTGATTCAAATGATCTAAGTGTTCATTAAACGATGGATATGTGATGATAACATCATCCATATATACCGACACGAAACGCCCAATAACAGGTTTTAAGATTATATCAATGCCTTTTTGGAAATTTGGCGCCGCTCCTGAAAGGCCAAAAGGCATTCCAAGGAATGCTAATGTGCCATTGCGAGTGATAAACGCGGTTTTCTCTATATCTTTTGGAGTAATCGCCAATTGAAAATAATCACTTTTTAAATCCCATGTGGACTTCAATCCAGTATGCGGAATGTTTGTTATTAGATCATCAATCACCGGTAATGGATATCGGGGGTATTTAGTTATTGCATTCAGTTTGTGATAATCAATCGCGAATCGATACGCCTCAGGAGAATCTGGAGGAAGGCCATTATTCTTGCGCGTTAAAACTACCGGTGACGCGTATGGGGATTGAATAGGATGGATCGTACCCACCCGATTTATTCCTTGTTAACAATTATTCCTTGTTTGACCCTATCATAACGGTAGGGTCTCGACACTACCGGTCCCTTGTCCCCAGTATCGATTTCATGGTATAAAACATGAGTTAACCCCGGCTGATCTGAAAATAGCCATTTAAAACCATTAAATAACTTCCTTAATTTTTGCTTTTGCCCCTCACCGAGCTTTGTATCTGATAGATCAATCTCGACCGGCTTTTCCACTTTTAGTAACTACTTAATTTGGTCATCTGGAATTATCAGATATTTCTGATTGAAATCTAAAGTCAATTTGGACTCCTTCATAAAATCAATGCCTAAAATGCATTGGTACTGCATATTGTTAAGAATGTGAAATTCCCAGGTTTTCTGCAATTCTTGGATCCTAATCTGTAATTCGACCCAACCTAAGTGACAAGACGGGGCTCCCTGGGCCGTCACTACTCTATCTTTCGTCTTTTGAAGAGGTCGATACGAAAAATATTTGCGATAGACCTCCTCTAATATGAAAGATTTCTCCTCTCCCGTGTCCCAAAGGGCTGTAATGAATGTCTCATTTAAGAGAATGTGGACATACGGTAAATCCACTGGAGTCATTCGTAGCGAGGATATTCTAATAGTTCGGTGTTCCGTATCTGGAGGATTTCCTGTACATCGCGATCGTTCACCCCCATACTCGCATCGATCGTTTAAAAGTTTAAATATCTGTTTCGATCATTCTAACCCCTGAAAGCACTATTCCTTGAACCACCCTGTCGACCCCCTTGATTGTGGAATCTATGATCCGATTGACCACCTCGGCGTCGACCATCAAATCTCTGATTATCCACAAAACCTTGACTCAAAAATCTATTGAACTCTCTCCGTGGTCTACTATTGTCCGCATATCTATTGTTACCTCTCGTTTCCCTCCAATTTTCTTGTCGATTCCTGTTAGGGAAATGATTGTTGTTCTGGTTTGGTTTTATATCTCGGGATTCCCAACTCGAACTTCTGATCTTTCTTTTTAGAAACCATTCCTCATCTTCATCAATAATTTGTAGGAGGTTAGATGTGGTTTGCGGATTCCTAACCTCTACATAATCCAAAAACTGAGGTTCTAACCTACTAATAATATGATCGATCAATTTTTCCACCGTCATTTCGAGTTTTAAGATTTTGTGAATCTTCAACAAATAATACACAAAATCAGACGGTTTTTGGTTATGCTTTTGAGATGATGAATAGAAACGCGTTTCTTGCTCCGACCTATTTCTAACCACGGGGAATTGTTCCGACAACACTTGCTTTAAGTGCGCGTAATCCGTCGCCTTTTCTTCAACAACCCTATAACCTAGAACCTCAAACCAATCTAGTGCCCGTCCTGTGAGATGCCGCTTTAAATATGTACAAGCGAGTTGTGTGGGTATCTCGTAATATGTTAAGTTATTATCCATACTTTCCAAAAATTCAACCACATTCTCCACCCCCGAAAAATACTGCTCAGGGATGATTCGAAAATTAGATCCGACTCTAAACTCGGGATTTACTCGTTGGGCGCCACTGGGATGAACCCCTTGGGTCACACCTTGAACACATAGATTAATTTGAGGCAAAGAACCACCAAAAGCCATTTTGAATAATAATATTATTTATTTTGTTATAATTTCCTCAAAGATCTCTGATACATATAATACATTAATGTTACGTCATTTAAAGGGATTTCCTTTATATTAAATTAAATTACTAAGGATACAATTAATTACTAATCTAGCTCAACTCAAGTAAGGTTTTCCGAAATAGGAGATCCGAGAAACACACGTATTCGAATTCTTAACTGTCATTAACTTTAACTAAGTAGCTCAAACTGACGCTTACTTTAAGCGTACGTGAATTATATTTACCCCTGGCTTATATTAACTTTCTGGTACGTCTAGCAGCACGACGTCCTCACGAATCTAATCTCTTTGAATCTTCTAGTTTTGCATTTAACGTTATTGGCTCAATAGCCTACCATCATCTCTCTTGCTATCTCGCAACCCTCGACTTAAATACCTTATCTAATTTCTACCCATACTTCTTTTTGGAGTTGATTGGAAATAAACACGAATTTATATTTCCCAGAAAGATGTCTAAGAAGATTAATGGAAAGGTTCCGTACAGATTCGTCACAAAGTCAGCCGATTCTTTTTGGGCAATCGAAAAATTATTCGAAGAGGTTCATCTCGTTAGTTGCTCATAAAGTGGGTTGGACTTCCAGATTCTCTAAATTCATGGATAAGAGCTGATCAGATTATACAAAGTCATCATAATGAATCAGAACGTGAATGACTTTCATATTTTGATACCTTCCAATGCAAGTATGAACTATTTCCCTCAAAACACTCCAGATCACTGTCAAACGAAACTGGCATATCCAATAACTTTAAATGGAGAATGGGAATGTTGTTTGACCGAAGTAACAATTCCAGGAAAATATTTTACCATTTACCTCAATTACAACTTTTATTATTCAATTGAAACAATCGAAAATGTAGAAGGTACAACATTGTTGCCTGAATTTAGTATCCCTTTATACAACGAAAACTACACGGATTTTGTTGAAGGGGTAAACGCTAATGTTAAAAAACTCGTAAAGGATCCTCCTATTAAATTTTCGTTAACAGAAAATAAAAATAAAATAAAAATAAGTCTGAAACCTTTTTGGGAATTGACTATAACAGCGGAAAAAAGAAATGATTTTCTTCGCCTCTTAAAATTAAATCCATACAAAGATGATGTAACACCCGGTTTTTCGGGGGAGTGTCTGTTACGCGTAATTATATTGCTCCGAACGTTGAATTCTTCAAAGATAAGGAAATTCAAATTAGGCTTAAGAGTCCAATACCTAAGAACACATATGAAATCTCACTCCACGACATGGAAAATAGAGATATATTTGATCAAATTACTGAAAAAATAATTTATAAAACAGAGGGCACGTTTTAGCCTTTTTTAAAAAGCAGAATAGAGTCATCATCACTCTAAAGTCTAATATAGAAATCAGAGAGAAGGAATCGCCAGTTCTGTCCCAAACTGATGGATGCATTAAGGTATCCGTACACCTTCAAAACGTCATTTTCGTCAAATTTTTCGATTTTTTAATTTAAATGTTATATGAAAATATGAACTTTTTTCTTTAAAATGGTGTTTAAATTTTGTTTCTCTCTTATTTAGAACTTAAGTTATGGGGATTTGAGTTTCATTCGATAGCACCTTTTTGAACCCGGAAGTACAAGTCTGCATTTCGAAGTAGAAAAAATGTTTGTTGACATTTTTATTTTTCAAAGTATCGTTTAAATATGCAATAGTAAGAAATTTAAACTTTTTAAAATATGAATTTGAGTTTTCAGAATTATCAAGAATATAATTGGCAACAGGTTTTTATTTATATTTTTATCTAGAATCTGGCAAGAAAATAGAGTGCTTTACTGTTTGTTTACATTTGCTTATGATTGCGTAGCTCTTTATAAGCTTTTGTTTAATCCTTTTTTATAGCAGAAAATTTTAATTTTTGTCATTTAAAATGGGTAATGCTAAACGTAGAGTTAGTGCAAAGAGAAAACGCCAATTTCTAGTAAATGGATCTACCATTAAACATTCAAAAAATAGCAGCGCAACATCTACCAACGCCAGTTCTTCAAAAATTAAATACCTGCTGCCTTTGATGAAGAAATAGCAGAATATCAACGTAAACCACTTACTGGTAACAGAATAATTGATATGGAAGTTCTTTTAAATTTGTTTTTACAACTTTGCTGCCCAAGATGTTTCGAAGAAGGTATCCTGCTTTCTGAGGATTCCACATATGGTTTGTGCTCAAATTTTGTTATCAGGTGTAAACATTGTGACTTTTACTCAGGGTTTTCTAGTTCAAAGAAAATTTTAAACTGTCCTGAAGTAAATACAAGATTTGTGTATGGTATGAGACAAATTGGGAAATGTTTTTCTGCTGGGTTTAAATTATGTGGTACGTTAAATTTACCCAGGCTCAGTAAAACTGCGTACACTAATCATGAGAATAAACTCATGTTAGTGAACTATCAATGCAAAAAGCAGCTTCTGAACTGTTAGTGCTACATCCTACTAAAAATAAAATTGTTGAATGTGGCATTTCAGTTGATGGAACGTGGCAGCGTAGAGGTTACTCTTCCATGAATGGGCGTGTCGCAGCTTTGTCAGTTGATACTGGTAAAGTAGTAGACATTGAAATAATGTCGTCATACTGTCCCACCTGCAGAAAGATTTCTAAAATGCCTAGAAGCATTGAGTCGGAAACTTTTGCAGCAGATCACGTGTGCCATAGCAATTTTCAAGGTTCTGCGTTAAAAATGGAAGCTGTTGGTGCTACGAGAATCTTCCACGTTCTATTGTCAAACGAGGCCTTAAATATGCACATTATTATGGTGACGGGGACTCTAAGGGCTTTATCAGTGTCAAAGATACTTATGGGAAGGATAGTGTTCGAATATGAATGCATTGGTCATGTTCAAAAGAGAGTAGGTGCGAGATTGCGCAAACTAAAGTCTAAAAATAAAAATCTGTCTGGTAAAGGCAAACTCACCGACTCTTTTATTGACCGATTGCAAAACTATTATGGGATTGCTGTTCGTAGCAATGTTGGAAACCTATCCGGTCTTCAGCAAAATGTTATTGCGGCTTTGTTTCATTGCTCATCAAGTGTCGAGAAACCGATGCATGGGCAGTGTCCCATCGGAACAGATAGTTGGTGCTACTACCAGCGAGCACTGTCTTGTGGCAAAATGCCAAACGAAAAATATAAAGGCTTATCAAATGAAGTACTAAACACGATTAAGCCTACATATTTAGAGTTGTGTACCAAAGAACTGCTTACTAAATGCCTGCATGGCAAAACACAAAATTCAAACGAGTGTTTAAATGGCGTTATATGGCAGAGAGTACCCAAGGAAGTTTTCGTGTGCCTCAAAACTTTAAAATCTGGTGCATTGGATGCTGTGATCCAATTTAATGATGGATACAAGGGTTGTGTTGAAATTTTTAAAAAACTTAATATAACTCCTGGTAATTTTACTTTAAAAGCATACAAACATCTTGACATCAATAGAATTAACGACGCAGAACGACATTCAACACCAAATGTAAAGCAGCGTAGAAAAATTTTAAGAGCTACAAGGAAAAAAATCAATGTTTTAGAGAGTAAAGAAGGTGTTATTTATAAATCAGGAGCATTTTAAGTATATAAAATTGTGTTTAATATTAAAATTTGCAGTTCAAAGTTTATTTCTGATTTATCTCAAAATGAATTTGTTTAACGTATTGACATCTGACAACGTAAATATCAGAAAAAGTTGTGAACCAAATTAGTTCAAATTTTATAAATATATTTGTTTTATAGATTTAAAGAACCCCTACTACTTTCATAATTATATAGTTGATATGTTTTTAGTAACTAAGGTATATATCATGCTCGTAATAATTTTTTAAGGATTTTTCAATGTTCTTTTACTCGAAACTTGATAAAAATTGTAATGAATTGATTATCATCAGGAAAATAGTACCAGCCCTAAAAAATGTTATAATGATCATCATCAAATTTACAGAAAAGGGATATTTTTGTTTACATTTGAGTTATGTGCGTTATTCTAATAATCAATTTAATTACTATTTACACTATGCTTTACTCCCTAAAATTTTTTTATGTACTACAAGTAACATATTAAATGTATTTTTCATAGTTTTAAGTTATATTTCATCAGTAAAAAATATTTTAATAGCAAATATTCCAATGGATTCCATCTCACATTGGTCTCTTTGGCAATGACACAGCTGACCTTTTAGCCAAGGAAGGTGTCACTGAAAATTTAATGTCGAGAAGAACTTTGACTTTCTCGGAAATTTTTTCTAAAATGAAATCTTTGATTCAAGAACTATGGAAGACTCCTCCGACTCACCCCTGGTATAATAGGCAGGCCCCAGGTGGTGCCCTTTCCATCAAGGCGGATAGAGTCGTCCAAACAACTATTAGTAGGCTTGCAAGTGGACACATTAGAGGCCTTTCCTTTAACTTAGGCCAGAAAATTTACGAGAATTGTACTAAATGCAATTTGGTACAGGCAACTCCAGATCATCTTTTGTTTTGTGCAGGACTTGAAAGGGAGGACATCTATTCCAGTCCTCTTTTGGTGTACGATTTTCTGAGGACTCTTGGGCTCATGGACCTGGTCTAGCCTGCGGCTAGACAGGAGGAATTAGTCAACAACAACAACAACAGTTTTTAAAAAAATTTTCTTCGAAGGTGTACGGATACCTTAAACATAAAAAGTGAATCATATACCATTCGAGATGAAAACTTTCCCGTTCGATTTGATTATTCAGAAGTAGCAGATAAAACAGAGGGTGAAAAATGTGAACTTATCGAATATGAAAATTTTCCTGTTATTCTCGAAAAGTACAAAAAACTTACCACTTAAAAATAAGAAGTGGCATGTATCAACTGGCGGAAAATTTCTTTAAAGAATTTCAGTACATTCTTTTGCCAGAGCTAGCAGATTCTAAAGTTGAAATGATATTGTACCGCATAATACCAAAGTAACCTTCGGAGAAAAACTTTCGAATATGCTGGGATTTCGAACAAATATTTTCACAGAAAAAAACTATAAATCGGATTATATTTTAGAATTACGAGCTGGAATTATGGAGGTATATGTATATTGTGACATCATATCTCCATCGCTGGTGGGAGACGTATCCGCCCCGATATTAAAAGTCATACCAATTTCTAACGAATATAAAGAACATATCGTGAAACAGTTTACAGTTCCTCTGTATTTTCCTGTAAAAAAGAACTACTTTGATGTAATTGAAATTCAATTAGGAACAAGAAGTGGTACACCTATTAAATTTATATCAGGCAAAACAAATCTTGTATTGTCGTTTCGAAGAAAAACTGTATAAAACAGCTTGTAACGAGTTTTTAGTTTACATATAAAACTGATAGCCATGGATAAACACGGACAAAGAATATATTTCCGGGTGAATATATTTCTTACTATTGTAATCCACAAGTAGGAAGTGGTTCTTATTTTGCTTCAAATTATCCCATACAAAGAGGTTATGGACTATTTAGTAATTTAAGGAGATATATGCAATGCCGATCATGTTAAAAGCTGGTAAATACTTTGGAAGACACTTGCTGAATACGGGCCAAAATGTATTGGAAGATATGTCACGAGGAAAATCATTTGGAAAAGCTTCACGAAACCAAATACGACAAGTGAGGGAAGAGATTAAGCAGGATATACTTTGCAAATTGAGAGGTGGAGGAAGTATTAAAAGGAAGAAACAAAGTTAAAAAAACAGACTAAGAGAAAGAAATCGTGAGCGAAAGATGTGTTTACGAATCTGTGAAGGAAAAGTGTTACTGCACCAAAAGCGAATTAGATTTGTTTACAACTTCCCCAATACAATTGGCAATAGACGGATCATCGTTTGTAGAAATTCATCCGATTGCATCAATTTCTGACAACAATAGCATTGAATTCCTCATATCAGGTTTAGGAGAGTCTTATTTTGATCTATCACATCTTTTTCTTCATGTCCAAGCAAGAATTTTAAAAGCAAATGAGGAAGCATTTCAGAATGATGATAGATGTGGACCTATAAATTATCTGTTGAACACAATATTTTCAGAATGTTACATTTCGCTCAATTATCGTCAAATTTCATCGGAAAACAATTATGCTTACAAAGCATACATTCAAAGCATATTATTTCATTCTGAATCATCTCAAAAAAATTTATTGAGTGCAGGACTATTTTTAAAAGACAATGCTGGAAAATTTGAGGATGTCAACCTTACAGATGTGGGACAAAATAAAGGTTTGAAAAAGAGATAGGAGCATGTGAAAAATGGTAAAATTTTTGATATGTGCGGGACTCTTCATACCGATATAGGAACTCAATCTAAACTGTTAATAAATGGCACGTCAATCAGAATTCGATTGTTAAAGGCCAAAAAGGAATTTGCCCTATTAGCCGCTTACAAATCGAAAATATAAGTCTATATGTCAGAAAGTGCGAAATTTCGAGTTCTATTCTGGTCGCACACGAAAAGACGCTTGAGAAGTCACTCATACAGATGCCTTTTACACGCATTGAAATAAAGACATTCACTCTGAGTTCAGGACTGAAGAGTGTTACCATTGCTAATGCTGTCAATGGCGCACTGCCGAGTCGAATCATCTTCGGCTTGGTGTCAAATTCAGCCTTTAATGGTGATATAAAAAAATAACCCATTCAATTTCAAAAACTACAATTTAAATTATATTTCACTCAGGGAAAATGGTATACAGATACCCCCTACAGCATATACACCCAACTATGGGAAAGATTTATATGCCAGAAATTATTTAAGTTTGTTTACTGATTTAGCACAACTCAAAACAAATGTAACATTTCAGGATTACAAAGAAAATACATGCCTTTATGTGTTTGACCTCACACAGGATTTTTCGGCAAGTGACTCGTTTGCAAATGTAACACGCAGTGGGGATATTTCGATTCACTTAAAATTTGATGCAGATCTTCCCGAAACAGTTACATTAATTGCTTATATAGAAATGCAGTCGCTTGTAGAAATTGATAAAAGTTGAAACGTTTTCACAGATTATTAAATAAAATATGGACACGGTCACTTTGACTAGACTAGCCCTTAGCGATCATAAAATCAAATATAAGTTCGGAGGTGTGTTTGCCAGCGATGTGCTTCCCCAACAAAAGAAACATTATCGCTATTTTGTTGTAAATACGGACCCTGCTCAGTGCAAAGGTCAGCATTGGCAAGCTATGTATTTTGATGATAATGGAAATTGTTTTTTTCTGTTCTTATGGAACACCACCTAAGCATGATATTAAAAAATTTATAAATGAAAGTTCAACACATTTCGAATGGAACATGAATACATTACATTACAGCATTCGCTCACTACACCATGTGGTCTTTTCTGTCTGTATTTTCTATGGAATACTAGCCGGGGACTATCAATCGAACGATTAAAGCCAACAAATGAATGTGAGAACGAACGAATAGTTCAATATTTTTCACAGCGATATTTGAAGCTAGTTAATATTCCGCGACCATTATACATTCAATACCGTCAATCTCTACAGTCAAATATATAAAAGCAGAGCTGTACCCCGTGCAAATTCAGACGAAGATACACCATGGAGAAATTAGGTTATATAATTTGCGATTACTGTTCAGCGGGAGAATATTTTTATATTCATCATTCCTTGTTTAACAACATTGTTGAATGTGTACAAAATGTTGTTCAACAACAAAACCTTGATGATTCAAAAGAATAGTCTATTTCAAAATTTTGAACAACTTTCAAGTAGTTCAATATATTCATAAAAGTTAAAGTGAAGATATTTTTGGTTTTTGTCAATTGCATCGAACTAATCCGAGTGACAAATTTAGAGTATTTTCTCCAAACAAGTATCTATTCGCAAATCTACTTCACTGTGTTCTAGAAGCGAGAAAAATTGATTCCGATGAAGCAGATTTCTTCAAATTTACATTACAAATTGGGTATTTCATATTATTAAGAGATGAAGAGCTTGTTCGACTTCTGCATATTCTGTAAAGCGCAATTTATTGTAATATAAATGGTTTTTTGCCTCTATGCTGTGTATAACATTATTTTGTAGTCTAATGATAAAAAATAAATTTTATTTTTTGCTCTAATGATTCTGTGTCTGTTATTGTTTAGTATTATTAACTTGTGCCTCGAGTATAGAAATGTATTAGTTTAATCATCATTTTCTGCTCAATATTACAGAATACAAATTCAAAAAAAAAGAGTACATAACTATATTCTTATTTTCAAACATGGAAATTATTTGCAAGGGAGACAGCTATGAAGAGGTTGATAGCTTAAGGTTATATACCTCTAAGCTTGGAAATATTTTGTGGGTGTTTTTTTCGCGGAATGAGACGATCCCGAGATCTCAGTAATACTATCAATTCGCGTCACCGTTCATATCAACCCACTCTTCGAACCTACTTGTTATTCCTTAGAAGCGCATCAATGCATCTAAACTAAAGAGGCTATTTGTGGTTAGAAACACCTTAAAAGGTATAGTCTGAACATTTTTAATTGAAAAGATGCGTATAAATGGAACACCTTTGCCCCTTGGTATCAACACTTAAGCTGTTGTACGCATCTGCTAGAAGATGAATTCTGGTAAGTAAGGTTTCTTTTATTTGGACATTTTCCTAAAGTTTTGCAATGTATTAAAAAATTTTAGTCATGTAAATCAAAAGTACTTTTTAAAAGACTTTTTTAAGTAAACCTTTACAGATTTAAATAAAAAATTTAACAATATTGGTATAATTTCACCATACATTTGCCAGCGTAAGGAGTGTTTTATTTTCTTCTTTTAAAATGTAATACGACTTAATACTCTTTAATTGTAACATTGTATATGCAATCTTATGCATAATCTTTAAGGATCCGTTTTTTGTTTCATAGACAGAAAACGATTTATAGACGATCTCGAGGATGAAGACTTTCCTCCCATGACCGGCAAAACACCTGCTAAAGCCACAAACAGTAAAAAGCAAAGAAAATTTAACCTTAACCTAGTGGAAAACAAAAATATCCAAAAATACCAGCCCTATAGCATTAATCTAGGCTGTGGGCTTGTTATAGAACTCAAAGAGTTCCGAAATGCCCATTACTTAGGCTTCGTGAAATTTGGAGATGGAAATGAAGTTCGCAACCACTTCAATATACCCATAGACCAACTGACCGTTTTGAAAAAAGCAATTGAAGCTATAGAAAATCTCATCGATTCCCACTAAATAAGTGGTGCAACGTTAAAAAAAAAAGCAATATATATATATATATATATATATATATATATATATATATATATATATATATATATATATATATATATATATATATATATATATATATATGCATATGTTTGTGCTGCATTTTTGTGCTCTCTAACAAATAGATTTAAAGTTAAGAGACTTTAATGTGTGAATACATGTGTGGATTATGCTTACTAAGCAATGATTTTCATCATTTATATCTCGATACATACTTAAGAATTGTGTCTGTTTTCAATGTTGATGTTTTTGATTGTTTTAACTTTGTTATTTGTCTCAAAGTTTCTAGTTAAAAGATAGATCTAGTTGAAATATCATCCAAAACAAAACACATCCAAAGGCGTTAGTCTTTATTTTAGTTCAAACGTATTTTATTCATTACAATGCTACATTTCTTTGAACACCTGTCCTCTTTTAGAGGTTTTGCGAGAACACTTCGAGCTTGTCCTAATGTTCTTTATCACGACATAAGACCGCAATTGAATGATATTTTTAGTTTATATCCTATTTTAAGAATTAGACTCATAACTTGTTTAAATATTATATTTTGGAAAATAAACAATGAAGAAGAAGAATTGATTCAAACTTTTTACTTCTCTGTAGCAATTCTGAACGAATATTATCCCATTTTCAAATATTTCCTGCTATAGATTCAGCTTTTAAAAAAATCTTTAAATCTATTGATTCGTTCATAAGAAACGGCAGTGGTTGGTCAATTAAAGTAATCGAATTTGTCGACTTGCATATAGGTAGGGATGGGAGGCCAGATTTGTTCCTGTTTTAGAAATCGCCTCTGAAATGGCTTGGAATTGGAATTTTTATACGAGTCCCCCCTTTGACCGTATGTGGTGAAATTCCTTTTGGTGGGTGTGTCAAAAAAGTTCCCGCGTTAAAAAGTTCAGTAAACCCATAAATTTTGAGGGGGTGTAACACTGCGCCGGCCTCGTTACCAATCAGAGAAATTATACTGGACAAGGCAAATAGTCTAGCTCCAGGATTTTTGGGTGATGAGGTGCGGAATAAAATGGGCACGCACCAGAATTTCGACAGACATCTTTCCTAAAAAGACAGCCAGGCCTGTCTCCCCCACATCAACCCAGGACCCTATAGAAACGAATAATAATTTCTCTGATTTAGAACAGGATGTTGAACATCCACTCCCGACTGCAAATTAAGTAACTACCGAAGTAGTTACCCACAAGACTACGCTTCCCCACCCTATCATGCTGAAAATTAAAAAGAATTTCAGAGAGCAAATTAAATGCATCTCTGAAAAATTCCCAAACATACGAAATAAAATTGCTAATGACGTAGTTAAAATGTTTACTAACGATCATGAAGAATATCGAACCCTTGTCCACTTTTTGGAGTCGGATAAAGATTTCGAACTCTATGTAATTAACCGCAAAATTGTAAAACCGATAAAAGCAGTAATTAAAGACCTCCCTAGTTCCTCAAAAATAGAAGATATTACAAATGATTTAGCTGACGAAGGATATGTAATAGAAAGTTGCACGCAACTTATCTCAAGAAGAACAAAAAAAGCCCTCCCCTATTTTCTAGTAATCCTCCCGCGAAATGCAAATAATAGAAAAATTTTCGATCTAGCCCACTTGAGTTACTTACAGGTGAAAGTAGAAGGTTACTTTGTTAGATTGTTAGAGGAATAATCCAATGCTTTAACTGTAACAACTTTTTTCATACAGTCGCGAACTGCTACATGAAACCAAGATGCCTAAAATGCGGAAAAGAACACGCCACCAGAAATTGTCATATCAAAGAGAGACAAATAAACCCATTTTGTATCAACTGCCAGGACTTCGGGCACTCGGCATGTTATACAAAATGTCCCAAATTCCCCCAGCCTAAGAAAAGAACCGCTTTTTCTGACCCGATTAAAAAGAAAAATTTCGTCAGTAAATGGACTAAAGAGGGAATTTCCTTCGCTAGTCAAACCCGTCCCGAAAATAAAAAGGAAGACTCCCCCCGTGAATTCCTTAGCCAAGATAACAATAGTTCAGATTTAGCTCAAATTTTGGAACTCTTTAATATTATTTCAAATTTAGTTAAGAAAAACCGTAAAATTCTCGATCTTCTCTCTAAATTTAAAAATTCTAACTCCGACGAAGATAAAACCTGCCTACTGGCAGAAGCAATAATGAACAAAGTTTAAATTTCCCTACTCTTACTTATCTTAACCTTAAATTTCTCTCCTAAATATTTTAAAATTCTCTCATTAATATTTATCAATATTTTCTATTATTCCAAATTTTTAAAGTAATTTTCTATCGCGAAGTTCATGATTTCATTCCTAAAAGCTCACTTCCAACCTCCAATCAAAGATCACCTCCATAGCCGATGTCTCCTGCATTCCCATTGGACCTCCACTTCCAAAGTCACGTCCTCCTCTTCTAGCCCAAGTTTCCAACGCCATGAACATCGCAGTACCAGATAGAGGGTTGAAGGCTGCTGGCGCAACCTAGGTACCTCTACTCAAAATCAACCGCAAATCATCAATCGCAAATTTCGACAGACAGCCTCTCCCAGAGTTGCAGAAGAATCTCCAAACAAAAGACGCCGAAATTCCACCCGGACCGGGCGTCAACTATGTCCATCCCCCTGCACCCTCTCCCTCTCAAGCTAAGTTTAATTAATTTTGATATCTTGTTGTAGAAGTAAAAATCCTCTATGCGTATGCTTAAAATAAATTTATCTTAAACGTTAAAAGTTCGTTCTGTTAAATTATTGATTCTTGTTTATTTTACTGCTAATTTATAGATTCTTGTTTATTTTAACTATGGTCATGATGCGATGTGAAATTAGGAAACTGGGTTCACAATTTAGAAATTAAAGAAGTTAAAATAGCGACGCATCGTTTGCTGCCGTGACCAGCCGTCGAAATTTTTTTTCCTTTGCACCATTTGGTGCTGTGTGAACTATGTTTTTTTTCTCTCTCTCTCTCACGCGTTTAATTTAGATGAGATTTTGGGTCACCGAATAATAATCTTTGTTCAACTGTAAAACATTTAAGAATTTCTTTACTATGTACCTATTATGTTTTAATCTGACCTCAATGTTTTCTTTTATTATGATCATTTATACGTTATATATTGTTTTTCGCAGTAATATTTTTTAGATGTACAATTGTATCAATAGTGTAAACTTTACTTTTGCGGTCAGAACTCATTGTGATGGATTCTCCTGCTCTGATGGAACTTCAATAATTTTACAGGTACAGAATTAAATTTTCATTTTGTCAGTATGTCAATTTAACATTTTATTTTGATATGTGTGCAGCTATGCGACAATTTATAATAGTTATGCCATTAATAGATACAGATAGTGTTTAATTTTCCGCTTTTCCCCCCTTTGCATGAGTGCTAGAATTTAATTTTTTTTCTCCGCCTTCCGATTTAAGTTTTGAACTTCAAAAAAAAAAGTTTTTTTTTAAATTAAGTAATTGAATTAATAATAATAATAAATCGTCGCATTCTCTCTCATTCGAATTTTATTTCACTTATTATTAGACATGATGCCATGAACGCGACAAGATGAGCCTTCTTTGGCTCAGCCAGCGTCTGATAAATTCAATCTGTTAGAATTAATTCCTACTTACGAAGGCAGTGAATCGCTCGGAATCCGTAGATTTCTTAGTAAAATTAATGATGTTGCAGAATTGGGGAAATGGTCCAACGCTGAAAAAGTTACGATTTTTAAATTAAAATTATCCGGAATAGCAGAAGAATTTTTTTTGTCTGATCCAAGTAACAGTCAATTAACCAATTTTGATGATATCGCACAAGTTCTCAGTTCAAGATTCGAAAGGACCGTTCCACTGTCCACAAGATTGCAATTGTTTTCTTCATGTCTACAGGGTGTGTCCGAAAGTGTACAGGAATTCTCGGCACGTATTAAAAAATTGGGTACACAGATTTTTCAATCCGGGAATTCCGTCCAAACCACAGCAGCGCGTAATGCTAATGATCAATTGTTACAATCTCGTTTTATTAACGGTCTAAGAAATGATATTCGGGGATTTGTTTTGGCACGAGATCCTAACACACTCGAAGAATCAATTAACGCAGCACTTATTGAAGAACAAAATTTAAAATTAAACGAAATTGTCATTAACGAGCACTCGGGTTTGTCTGCACAGGCCAAATAATCAGCTGTTATTTTGGCACTGACCGATAAGTTACAAGAATTAAATTTGCTCGTGAAACGACGAAGGGTAAATTTCGAAGGAATATGGGAGTATTTAAGTGTTTCTATTGTGGAATAAAAGGGCATCGGCAAATTGAATGTAGGAAAAGACTCGCAGACCAATATTCGCTAGATTCTCCCCGTTTTCGAAGGACAATTAGAGGTAGAAGTCAAGTTTCCCGTCCCCCGCGTATTCAACCTGTCAATCAACGATGTGTTAGCTTTTCCGATTCGGCCGCTGACAATTACTATACAACCCCTCGCTCAATTCAAGGTCGTTATCCATCTGTTCCACAAGACAATTGCCGAGAAAGGGCTTTCAACTTTCAAGAAATTCAGAATGCAGGCGCTTTAAGACAGAATAGGGAAAATGAGGATTTAAATTTTCGCGGAGAAAGACAATTTTAAACTTGAGACAATTGGGTACTCTTTCTCCCGTCAGTAATCACGATCAAACAATCGATCTACAAATTGTCGATGCTAACTCGCCGAACTACAGATTTAAAATTTTGATTAACAGTGTCGCGTCCGTTTCCTGGATGTCTAATTAACTCTTTACCAAAATAAAAAATGAATTTTCCAACGAATTTAACGTTTCTATACAGTTCCAAGTGGTCAGCGGAGATACGGTGGAAATTATTGGGTGCTATGAAATACAATTATCATTCGGAGAATTACTTTTTCAGCACATTTTTTTATAACCAGACAAGATATTAATAATAACTATAGTGCTATTTTGGGATAGGATTTTTTGAAATTGTGGATTGCAGTTTTGGACATGAGAAATAACCGTTTAATAATTGACAATTTTTCAATTCCGCTTATCAATTATACGCTTCCTTCGCGTGCTATTCCGACCAATTACATTTATGGATTTTTAAAACATAAAGCAGCTGTCGGACCTCATAAAGTCACCAGTGTCCGTGTTCACGTTCCAGTATTACCTCATTCTTCTTTTTCGGCTACAATACAAAGTTTGGTAAAGTTAAAAAGAAAAATATTTATTTAAATTCCTCTAAAACTAATATTCATCCGCAAATTAATGACACTATTTTGGAAATTAAAAATGATTCTGATAAAATTGTCGCCCTTGTGATGAATCTGTACGGAACCTTTCCACTAATCTTCTTAGGCGTCTTTTTGGGGAATATAAATTCGCGTTTATTTCCAATTAACTCCAAAAAGATGAACGGGATATGAAAAATAGATAAGGTATTTAAGTCGAGCGTTGTAAGCTAGCAATGGAGATGATGGAAGGCTATTGAGCCAGCAACTTTAACCGCAATATTAGAGGATTATAAGATATTAGAATAGTGTAGAAGAATTACTGTGATTCTAAGGAAGTACCAGAAAGCTGATATAGCAAAATATAAATATAATTTACTTACGCTTAAAAGAAGCGTCAGTTTACGCGAATTAGTTAAAGTTAATGATAGTTAAGAATTCGAGTACGTGTAATTATCGGACCTCCTATTTCGATAGACCTTACTTAATCTTGTGCTTAATTATTAATTAATTGCATTATTCGTAATTTAATTTAATATAAAGGTAAATCCTTTTAGTTGACGTAACATAAAAGTATCATATGTTATCAGAAATTTTTTTCAGAAATTATAATAATAAATAAATATTATTATTATTCAAAATGGCTCTTAGTGGTTCTTTGCCTCAAATTAATCTTGGTGTCCAAGGTGAGACCCAGGGGGTCACCACAGTGGCGCCCAACGAGTAAATCCCTAGTTTAGAGTCGGATTTAATTTTCGAATCATCCCTGAGCAGTATTTTTCGGGATTGGAGAATGTGGCAGAATTCTTGGAAAATATAGATAATAACTTAAGATATTACGAGATACCCACACAACTAGCTTGTGCATATTTAAAGGGTCATCTCACATGACGGGCACTAGATTGGTTTGAGGTTCTAGGTTATAGGGTTGTTGAAGACAAGGCAACGGATTACGTGCACTTAAAGCAAGCTTTGTCGGAACAATTCCCCCTGGTTAGAAATAGGTCGGAACTAGAAACTCGTTTTTTCGCGTCATCTCAAAAGCCTAACCAAAAAGCGTCTAATTTTGTGTATGAAATATTACAGATCCACAAAATATTACAATTCGAAATAACGGAGGAAAAATTGATCGATCATATTATAAGTAGGTTAGAACCTCAGATTTTAGATTATGTAGAGGTTAGGCATCCGCAAACCATATCTAACCTTCTACAAATAATTGATAAGTATGAGGAACGGTTTCTAAATAGAAAGATTAGAGGTTCGAGTTGGGAATTCGGAGATACAAACACAAGCGAGAACATTCGTTTCCCTAACAGGAATCGGCAGGAAAATTGGAGGGAAACGAGAGGTAACAATAGATACGCGGACAATAGTAGACCACGGAGAGAGTTCAATAGATTTTTGAGTCAAGGTTTTGTGGATAATCAGAGATTTGATGGTCGACGCCGAGGTGGTCAATCGGATCATAGATTCCACAATCAAGGGGGTCGACAGGGTGGTTCAAGGAATAGTGCTTTCAGGGGTTAGAATGATCAAAACAGATATTTAAACTTTTAAACGATCGATGCTAGTATGGGGGTGAACGATCGCGATGTACAGGAAATCCTCCAGATAAGGAACACAGAACTATTAGGATATCCTCGCTACGAATGACTCAAGTGAATTTACCGTAGGTCCCCATTCTTTTAAATGAGACATTCATTACAGCCCTTTGGGACCCGGGAGAGGAGAAATTTTTGATATCAGAGGAGGTCTATCGCAAATATTTTTCGTATTGAACTCGTCAAAAGACGAAAGATAGAGTAGTTACGGCCCAGGAAGCCCCGTGTTGTCACTTAGGTCGGGTCGAATTACAGATTAGGATCCGAGAATTCCAGAAAACCTGGGAATTTCACATTCTTAACAATATGCAGTACCAATGCATTTTAGGCATTGATTTTATGAAGGAGTCCAAATTGACGTTAGATTTCGATCAGAATTCTCTGATCATTCCAGATAACCAAATTAAGCTGTTGCCAAAAGTGGAAAAGCCGGTCGAGATTGATCTATCAGATACAAAGCTCAGGGAAGGGCAAAAGCAAAAATTAAAGAATTTATTTAATGGTTTTAAAGGGCTATTTTCAGATCAGCCGGGATAGATACTGGGGACAAGGATCAATAGTATCAAGACCCTACAGATATGACTGGGTCAAGCAAGGAATAATCGATTATCATATTGAGAAAATGTTACGAGAGGGTAAAATCCGTCCTATTCAATCCCCATACGCGTCACCGGTAGTTTTACCGCGCAAGAATAATGACCTTCCTCCGGATTCTCTAGAGGCGTATCGATTCTCGATTGATTATCGCAAAATTAACGCCATAACTAAATACCCCCGACATACATTACCGGTGATTGATGATCTAATCACAAACATTCTGCAACACTTAGATCATTTGAATCAGGTATTTACATTGTTGCGAGGCGCAGGGCTAACTCTAAACAAAGAAAAATGTTACTTCGCACGTGACAAACTGAAGTATTTAGGTCTCATAATTAGTAAGGAAGGAATTGAAACCGACAATAGTAAAGTCAAGGCAATCGCAGAAATGAAACCTCCCAAAAATAGTAAGGAAGTGTTGAAGTTTTTAGGGATGGCGGGGTGGTATCAGAAGTTTATACCCAAATATGCAGATATATGTGAACCATTATATCGGGTAAAGAAAATGGGGGCTAAATTTAATTGGTCAACAGAAGCACAGGATGCTTTTGATAAAATAAAACGAGCATTAACAGAGACGCCAGTTTTGCAGTTGCCGAATTTTACAGAACAATTTAACTTATATACTGATGCTAGTGGGGTCGGAATTGGTTCTGTGCTTACCAAAACCACAGACCTATTGCATTCGCATCTAGAACCGTGAATAAAGCGGAAAGAAATTATACTGTTTCTGAACGCGAATGTTTTGCGGTGATATGGGCATTAAATAAGTTTAAAACTTATTTCGGATCCCTACCGGTGAAGGTAATGACAGATCACGCGGCATTAACAAAGCTAACGAATGGGAAAAACTTATCTAGGCGAATGATTAGATGGGCACTCAAGTTATCAGAGTTCAACATTGAATGGGAGCATCGACCAGGTGTCCAAAACGTTGTCACGAACGTATTGTCTAGAAATCCAGTAGGCAATATGGATGGATCACAAATTTCGTGTGCAGCTATTCGAGCCCTAGCCTTAAACTCCCGAGAACAACTCATTCAAGAGCAAAGGGAAGACCTTGAGTTAGGACAAATCTATCGTTATTTAGAAAATCCAGACGATGGTTCTGTTAATGCGACTGTATGCGAGGGTTGGTCCTAGGATTTTAAAATTATAGATGGTCTACTCTTTTACGCGAAATATTCTACACTTCTTGGAGAACTAAGAGTGTACATTCCTAGATCTCTTCGGGAAGCAATAATGCAAGAATTTCATGATCTGCCATTAGCACGCCATCTAGGAAAGAGGAAGACCTATTAACAAATTACCTGACACATGGTATTTTCCATAGATGAGGAAATATATATTTGAATATGTATCAACCTGTGACCGGTGTCAAAAATTTAATTACAAAAACACGCTACTAGCTGGTCGTTTAATTCCGATAGTATCGAATTACTCCCATGAAATTGTAACGTTAAACCTATTAGGCCCCTACCCCACATCCCGAACCGAAAGATATAGATTTGTATTAGTAATAACTGATCATTTCACTAAGTGGAGTGAGCTTATTCCTCAACGAAAAGCTTTGGCCCAGGCCATAGCTAACGCCCTTTTTGAGAATTATATTTCACGTTACGGAGCTCCGATTTCTGTAATTAGTGATAACGGCCCCCAATTTATATCAGAGGTATTTGAACACTTAAGTCACAGGTTGGACATAAAACATATAAAAACGGTAACATACAGGCCACAGACGAATTTAACGGAAAGAGTTAATCGCAATTTAGTCCAGATGATAGCCTGTTTTGTAAAAGAAAATCATGAAAACTGGGACCGATTTCTTCATGAATTCGCTTTCGCGCTGCGCACTTCAGTGAATGAGACAACAAGTAAAACTCCGGATGAGTTATTCTCTAAGGTAGAAAGATTATAACACCTTTTAGTAAATTAATAATTGTCACACAGGGTGCTGAATATGTAGGAAGAAACATTGAGAAATTATTTGTTGAAGCAAGGCAGAATACGCGGAAACAACATAAAAATTGGGGAAAATATTATAATTGGAAAAGGAGGGAAGTTAACATCAAAGTAAATGATTTGGTGCTGGTACAACTCATTTTAAAAGTGTTGCGGGTAGGAGGGTGGTCGGAAAGTTTATGCCTATGTTTGAAGGGCCATATAGAGTGTTGGAGGTTCGGAATAACAATTTAATCATTTGGAAGAAAGGTAAAAGGGTCCCAGTTAATATCGACCAGGTGCGTGTGTACCGTACACGGCAATCCGACATGATTAGTTCTGATAGTCATGTTGAGACACTATATGAAGGTTAGAAGTCTAGTAATGGGTCAAGTAGATCGCACCCAGTAAAATTCAAAGGATCTAGGAAAACCTCGAGTGAGGAGAGTAACGATCGTAAATCAAATAAGGGTAATGCCAGATGGGAGGATCCGAAATTGAAACGTAAAGTAGGTTCAAAAGGGTCAGTGGACAGAAAGGATTTAAAGAGGTCCAAAATTTTCAGAAAAAGATCTGTGCAGTTGTCCGAACATAGGGACCAGAAAAGACCAACCCCTGAAACAAAACAGGAGATAAAAAGTGTAATTCCGTCCTCGGTTTAATCTCGAAATCATAAATATATAAGACCTAATAACCCCTCCCAGGGATCACAGTCCATTGCAGGTCCCTCACATCAAATTGATTCCAAGCAGGGCAAGCCACCTACAGAAGGGAGCAGGAACAAAAGGAGTAGACAGTACGACAAGGCCCGGGAGACAAGGACAACTAAAATCGGAACCAACAGGGCAGCTGAGAGGAGACCATTCCGGTCTAAACAGGCGACAGCAGTGAAACCTTGTCCTTACTACCTACGCAGCCGAGTAAAACAACCCGAAGGAATATCAAAGGAGCGGAGGAGCATCGGAATCGACAGTATCCCACAGAACAACATCAGGAGAAGGAGCCTCAGTATGGAAGCCTTAGACAGAGATCTTGTGAATAGGAGCGAATAGAAGACAATGACAAAAATCAGGTTGTATCGTATCTTTTTTTCTACTTTCGAATAAGTGGTCGGAAGAATAATTACAAGGAAGCAAGTCACGGGTGGATTTTTAATTTAAGAAGCCAAGCAAAAGTGGACACTACAATTAGTGTGTTTTTTTCTTGATGAGAAAAATCAGCTTTTGTATTAATTTTTTTGTATAAATATGGAGAAAACATTTGTAAGAATGCATTTGTTTACTTCTACCTATGACTTCTCTAAGATGCGACAATTTCTTTGGTTGTTTGTTTTATTGTTTTTTTAAATATGTTTTAAATTGTATGTATATGTATGTGTATATTTTGTCTCGCATCTGGTGACTCGGGAAGCGGCGTAATTAGGTAGGGCTAACATTTAATACTAGCAAGCGTAGCATGCATGGAATGGGAATGTTAAGGAGCCAGATGCTTCAATTCATGTATGTGAAAATGTTATGTAAAAAATGAATGTATTTGTATATACTATAGATGTTTGTTTCTTCACAAAATTTAAAGAGGTTCTCATTTCAGGGTAGCTGACCCTGAGCATTGTATAGTGAGCAAAGAATCAAGGTACCAGTCCGAATATGGTTGTATAGTTATATAAATAATTAAGGAAATCACGTAGGCAGGTTTTTTACCATTTCAGTGGTTTTTCCCTCGCCTCTTAGCCAAATGGGCGTGGTGTAGGGAAATTTAATTCTGTAAATGTTACGTCTTTTAAAGGGCAGTTTTAGGTCGTAATTTTTTTCTTTCCCTTAAGGAAGGAGAATTTGTAAAGTATCCGTTTGGTAGATATATATATATATTAAATTCGTCGGGACTATAAATCATGTCTAGGAATTTGTTACGAAATTTATTTTCAGGCCGTTTGTGACTTTCGAATAAATCCCGTTTTCTTTTTGGAGGGGTTGTGACAAATCTGTACGGAACCTTTCCACTAATCTTCTTAGGCGTCTTTTTGGGGAATATAAATTCGCGTTTATTTCCAATCAACTCCAAAAAGATGAACGGAATACGCAAAATAGATGAGGTATTTATGTCGAGCGTTGTAAGCTAGCAATGGAGATGATGGAAGGCTATTGAGCCAGCAACTTTAACCGCAATATTAGAGGATTATAAGATATTAGAATAGTGTAGAAGAATTGCTGTGATTCTAAGGAAGTACCAGAAAGCTGATATAACCAACGGTAAATATAATTTACTTACGCTTAAAAGAAGCGTCACTTATGGCGAATTAGTTAAAGTTAATGAAAGTTAAGAATTCGAGTATCTTGATCTGAATTATTTATTAATTGCATTATTCGTAATTTAATTTAATATAAAGGTAAATTCCTTTAGTTGACGTAACATAAAAGTATTATATGTTAACAGAGATTTTTTTGAGAAATTATAATAAATAAATTATATTATTATTCAAAATGGCTTAGTGGTTCTTTGCTTCAAATTAATCTTGGTGTCCAAGGGGAAACCAAGGGGGGTCACCACACCCTTAACAAAAACATAAAACTAATTACTGTTAACAATTACGAAGAATTTTCATGTGATTTTCCCGTTTCTCAAGATATCCTACCCCCACTTTCAGAGAAAGACTTGGACCTTTCAGGTTTGGACAGTAAAATTAAAAACAGATTAGTTAAACTTTTAATTTTACTCCAAAGCCCGCTCAACTGTTGAATTATCTGCTGCCACTACGGAGCATCATAGAATTCAACTGCAACATAATTATCCCATTAAATGTCCAATTTACAAAATTCCATTTAATTTAAGGAATGAGTTTAGACGTCAGATTGCCGATTTAGAGAAGGCAGGGATTATTTCTAAATCTAAATCCCAGTACGGCACACCAGCCCTGTTTGTCAAACAAAAAGAGAAATGGCGCCTTGTTTTGGATTTTAGGAAACTCAACGAAATCACTTTTACTCAGGACTTCGCTATGCCAACATTGGACGACATTTTGCATGAAGTTTAGGGTGCTAATTATTTTTCAGCATTAGACATGAAATCAGCATTTAATCAAATTTCACTTCACTTTAGAGATAGACATAAGATGGCATTTTCTACACCTGATGGTGATAAATACAAATTTAATCGACTTTGTTTTGGGTCTTAAAAATTCGCCTAAAGCATTTCAATCCATTGCACAAGAAGTTTTGGAAGACTTATTACATAACGGAGCTTTGATATACATATATAGACGACATTATATTATTTACTAAAACTATAGATGAACATTTTGAATTATTGGGTAAAATTTTAGAACGCTTTGAGAGAGAATTCCGTTAAAATTTAATCCAGGTAAATGTCAGTTTTTAACCAAGAGCTGTAAATTTTTGGGGTTTGTTGTAACGCCGGAGGGTATCCTTATTGACAAGGATAAGTCAATTTCAATTGACGAATTTCCAGTTCCAGCGGATCAAACGTAAATTAAATCTTTTCTAGGGTGTTGTAGTTTTTATAGAAGATATATTAAAAGTTTAGCAAAACGAGCACTTCCATTGACTAATCTTTTACGGAAGAACACTCCATTTGAATGGACATGTGAGAAACAGGCAGCATTCGATGATATTAAGGTATGTGACTACCCCAAAATCCTCGGTTTGGAGAAAATTTTCAATTTTTTTATGTTTTTATATTATAGCCCATACGCTTAAGATTCCAAAAATACTTTATTTTAGTTCCTACGATATTTAGAAGCTAAGTTATAGCTTATTTAGTAAACCGGAAATGGAATTTTCAAAACCGGAAATGGGTTTATATCGTTTATAGTTTGTTTGCATTGTTCATTCTAAAGCGTTCTTCTTAATTATTACTTACTTTTGATAACTTTTCAGTTAATTCATTAATTTTCATTTAATTTTAACGTTTTATTTGATTGTGAGTAATTTCAAAATGCCGAAAGCTAGATCGAAAGTATCTAGAAAGAGAAAATTTTATGGTAATAGGTTTACCAAGTTAGCACTTAACAGTAATAATGGTACGTCTGCAAGTGAAGCGAAATTGAGCACTTTTGACAGTTTTCATGTGCCTGAACCTGAATTTCATGGTTCTACCGGAAATAGATTTATTAATTTCCAAGCTTTGATGGGAATTATTTCAATCTTGTGTTGTCCGGAATGTTATGCAACTGGATTGAAACTGGCAGAAGATTCTAAGGAAGGACTTTGCTCTAATTTGTGTGTGGCTTGCAGTTGTGGGTTCATGACTGGCTTTACTTCTACTCCTAAAGAAAATAAGAAATTATCTCTCAATACTTTATTGGTATTTGGATTGAGATTGATTGGCAGAGGATTCACAGCTGGTAAGAAGTTGTTATGCACTTTAAATTTGCCATGCATTTCTAAAAATACCTTCAGAGCTCATGAACTCAAACTGCTGGAAGCAGTACAGTTATGTTCTGAAGAAAATATGAAAGCTGCATATAAAGAAGTGCAAAATTTAAAAAAAAGTACAACTTGTGGTGTTTCGGTAGATGGCTCATGGCAGCGGAGAGGCCATATGTCACTTAATGGCTGCGTTTCAGTTATTTCCATTGATACGGGAAAAATTTTAGATCTAGAAGTAATGACTCAGTATTGTAAAATGTGTGAATTGAATGTGAAACGTGAGCATGTATGTTCAAATTATAAAGGATCCTCTGGAAACATGGAAGCTGTTGGAGCTTTTAGAATTTTTGAAAGGTCACTAATCAAACGAGACCTGCAATACACCGAGTACTATGGTGTTGGTGATTCCAAGGGCTTTTTACAAGTGAAGGATATATATGGTGAAAACAGTGTCACAAAACTTGAATGTATAGGACATATACAAAAAAGAGTAGGCTCACGTTTAAGGAAACTAAAAAAAGAACACCAAAGGACTTGGTGGGAAGGGGAAATTAACTGATAAATTTATCGATAAACTGCAGAACTATTATGGGATTGCCATCCGCAGCAATGTTGGATGCATCGAAAAATTGCAATTTGCTGTAATAGCTGCCTTCTTTCACTGCTGCTCTAGCAATCAAAATCCCATGCATGGGCAATGTCCAACAGGAAAAGACAGCTGGTGCTAATATAAACAAGCATTAAGTGATGGCAAAGTATATGTGGACAAAACAGCAGGCCTTTCAAATTACGTGATTAAAGTGATAAAGCCTACTTATTTAGCACTCTGTGATAAGGAGTTACTAAAAAAATGCCTCCATGGCAAGACTCAAAATAATAATGAAAGCTTTAATAATGTATTGTGGTCTGTTTTGCCGAAAGAAATTTTTGTTCATAAAAAAACTTTGTTTTTGGGTTCGTACATGGCTGTCCTCTTATATAATTCGGGTTATTTAGGGTTATTGCCTGTATTTAATTATTTAGGTATAGGAATTGATCCAACGACACTTAAAAACTATATGGGAATTGACAAGGAGAGAATTCAAAAATCGAAACGCTAGTCATTACCCTCAACAAAACTCTCAGAAAAAAAAAAACAAAAAGCCAAGAAAAAGTCCAAATTAGCTAAAAATGAAGTTAAAGAGGGCTTAAGCTATAAATATGGGAGTTTTGAAAATGTTTAGTGAGTAGAAAAGTAATTATTTTGAGTTAAAATTATTAAATGTGTTTTACAAGAAACTGTTATTAAATATTTTTATTCACGATAAAGCTCACTACACAAAATATTGTTAAGATACTAAATCTAAATTTTCAGAACATGTTTTATATAGTTATATCTGTGTTATGAATCAAAATCTAATCTCTGTGTATATATTTATGTACTTTATTGCTTTTTATGAAAGAAAAAGCATTAATTTTTTAAAAATTTGAGTTTTTGCATAAAATTTGGCATATTTAAAAAACTTTCAAAAACATTACAATTTTTTTTTTTTATTCCTATCACAGATAAAGATGTTGTTTATGTACTCTATAAATATTATTTAAATACTTTTATTAGAATTTTGTGTACAAGATTTGTCGTAACTGCAATTTTTCACCAAAATTTCGCTAAAAACAAAAAAATTGTTATAGTCTACAAAACTCTCCAGAAAACAACAAAAGGGTAAAATAAAGGTCAAATCAGCTTTACATGAAGCTAAAAAGAGCTTGAGCTATAAATATAGTGAGTTTAAAAAGTGTAAAATTAGTAGAAATTTTTTCATGTAGTATTAAAATCTTTAAATGCATTTCCTGAAAAACTATGTTTTTCAATTTTTTCTTCACGGTACAGTTCACACTACAGAATTTCTTTTTAAGATATTGACTTGAAATTTTTAGAAAATGTTTTTTTTAGTGTTATCTGTATTCTAGACTATAATCTAATCTCTGTGTATATATTTATTTATTTTATTGCACTTTTTGTGAGAAAATAACATTAGTGTTTTGTAAAAAATTGAGTTTTTGCATAAAAATTGACATATCTCAAAAACTTTCAAAAGTATTTACAAATTTTATAGCTATCAACACAGATAATGATGTCATTTATGTACTGTATAAATATTATAAAAATATATTAATTAGAATTTTCAATACAATCCTTACCGCAACTGCAATTTTTCACTAAAATTTCACTCAAAATTTCCAATATTTCTAAAATTACTTTTAACTTTGTAAGAACTGTATTGGAATTCTTACTTTTATGTCCCATTTCAAATAAAAAAAGGTTTATTTAATTGAAATTTTATATATTTCAAAAAAAGTGCTCCGAAGGTAGTCACATACCTTAAGGAAGCCATATTAAACCCACCTGTTTTAGCATTACCTGATCCGGACGCATAATTGCAAATCACGACTGACGCCTCCTCTCACGGTATCGGGGCGGTCTTAGAACAAAAGTATCCTAACTCTGAAGTCAAACCTATATATTTTTTTAAAGAAATTAAATCCTTCACAATCTAAATATAATGCCACTGTTTTAGAGTTCTTCGCAATATATACCGCATTAAATTTTTTCAAACCTTTCTTATTGGGAAAAAAATTCAAAGTTTTTACAGATCATAAACCTCTTTCAGGATTTCTTTCAAACAAAAATCCTTCATCTAATACACTGCTGGACAATTGCTAAGGACGGATCACAAATTGCTATGTAGCAAAACATTAAGCGAGACATGAGGCCTAGTACGATAAAATATAGTTGCCACACTGTTCAGACATTAGAATAAAGAATATTTATTGTTCTGGAAAGTACAAAAGCTGAGAAACATCTGAAAGAAAAAAAATGTTCATTTGATCTGCATACGGAGAAATGGAACAATGCATCTAAAAGTCAGCAGGCACCTTAAGAAAAGGTATCAGTACGGGATATGTCCAACGTGGAGTGTGATGCAACATTCCACATGTCGTACCATACTTTGCACAACATTATCCAGCAGCTGTTGAGGCAATTTTTCCCATTCCTCTGTGAGTGCACGGATGAGGGTGTTCTTGTTTGTCGGAGGATAGTTTCGACCAGCAACTTACCTCCCCAAAGCATTCCACACATTTTCAATGGGGTTTAGATCTGGAGAACACGCTGGCCATACGAGACGTTGAATACCCTCGCGGTCTAGACAATCCTGAACAGCGAGTGTTCGATGACATGTTGCGTTGTCGTCCATAAAAACAAATTTATCACCGACAGCACCACGGAAAAGACGAACATGAGGAAGTAGAACTTCATCAATGTATCTTTGGCCCGTCATAGTCCCATTCGCAACCACATGTAGGCCCGTGTGGCCATTGATCATGATGCCGGCCCACACCATGATACTGCATGTCGGATATCGGTCCTTTTCATGGATATTTTCTGGACGATAAGCAGTACCACTCTCGCGCCAGATCAGTTGGCGTCTACAATCCGATGACAGACTGAACCTACTCTCATCTGAGAATAGTACGCATGCCCAGTCCTGTTCAGTCCAATTGTGATGCTCACGACACCATTGCAAACGGGCAGTACGGTGCTATCTGGTCAATGAGACACATACAACAGGTCTGCGTGCGTATAGTCCTCCTCCCCTCAAACGTCTGGTAACAGTTTTTCGGGAGATCTGCTTTCCTGAGGCAGCAAGAAACTGATTTGACACCTGCTGAGCTGTGGTGCGCCTGTTCCTTTTTGCTGATAGGACGATATATCTGTCTTCTACAGGCGTCGTACTTCTAACACGACCTCCCCCGTGCCGTCTACTACACATTCCAGTAGTTTTCAATGACTTCCACAGCCGTGAAACAACGCTGTGAGCGATGTCGAACTCCCTGGCAACATCTGTAATTTTTCGCCCTTCTTCGATCTTTCCAATAATTCGCCCACGCATAAAATCATCAATGTTATGTCGGGAAGACATGCCAAAAATTTTAGGTTCGTCCATTAAATCTTTCCTGTAAAACTTTGACTTGAAACAACAACTGTCCACACGCGTCAAAACCTTTAAAGCTCTTATGAACGCTATCACGTGATGAACAGACGTGGGAAAAAATTTGCATACTCATACTTCTTCTTAGTAATATCCCGCACTTATTCTAGATTTCCACATTTTGCTTCCTTTCATTTTGTGGTTGCTATGGATGATAGTGTTATCCGTCCTTAGCAATTGTCCAGCAGTGTATTTTGCGCTGGAAATTGGCACTGGAAGAATTTAATTATAAAATACACTATATTAAGGGTTCTTTAAATTCAGTCGCAGATCATCTTTCACGTTATATTAATAACATCACAATAGCTTTACCTGAGTCAAAAGATCTCATTAAAAGGCAGTGTGAGGATCCTGTTCTACGTCACATACAGAAAATTCATCAAAATGACGTCAGCCCACAAATTAGCAGTTACTTTATTAATGGGGAAGGTTTGTTATGCCATTTGTCTAAGCGCCCTTCCAAGTCACCTAAGTCTACTACCACTAGAAAACAAGTTTGCATTCCGCATTGTCTTAAAGCTAAGATTCTCGAATCTATTCATTCCGAATACTGAGGGCATCTTAAATTTTTTAAAACTTACCACCGACTCAGTGAAAATTTCTTATGGTGAAATATGTACAAGGATACTAAAAATTTTGTTCGTTCCTGTACCATATGTTTTTTTAAAGGGAAGTTGTAAATAATATATTTCTGTTTCGCCTTTTTCCATGTGAAAGAGTTTTATGATACATGGATGAGCATATTGAACACTTTGAAGAATTATATGGCCAAGATGTATTTTTATTATTCTGAAACATAATGCATAATGAAAAACGTTTTACACAATTACTTTTTAGAACATGCTACATTTTCCCCATGAACAATTTTGTGGTTTTGATTGCTGTGTTGTACGACTTATGGTTTATAAATGAAAATGAGCAGAATATTAAAAAAATGGGCATCTGTGATCCCTATTGAAGGAAGTTGAAACTGATCAAGTTAATATCAGAAAAGCGTTAGATATGAAACGTTTGAAGTACCTACTGTAATAATGCATATTAACCAAGACAAAATATGGCAGTTTTGCTAGAAAGTAACGTTCCTGTGTTGTGAGCGAAAGTTAATATCAGAAAAGCGTTAGATATGAAACGTTTGAGTTGATTTGAAATTTTCAAATACTGCCTAAAGATCTCTATGAAGAAAATTATGAAGCCATAAATAAATCACTTTGACTTGTCAAAAAGACATAAGGAAGAAAAGTTCAAAATGCTATTTGTAGATCATCAAACAACAGCCAAACTACAAAAACGTGAACAAAATATGGCAGTTTTGCTAGAAAGTAACGTTCCTGTGTTGTGAGCGAAAAGTGTCTGTTATTTATGTCCTTTATTAAGGACAAGATAGAAATTAACAACATTTGGAACATTTTATTTAATGGTTTTCATAATTTTATTGGATTTTTCTCAAAGTTTCAAAGAAAAAAAAGTACCCTTGAGAAAGTAGGTAATATATATTTTCTCTTAATTAAATTATTCACTGGAATTGTGATTTTTATCGTGTATAGTAAAAATAATTATAAATAAAATTATAGTTTTAAAACAAACTAACAAACACGCTTTCATAGTGAATCGAACTAGAAAGTAAAAAAAAAAGTAAAAATATATATTATTTAAAAGTATTAAAAACAAAATTTAATACTTATCTTGTTAATTTGTACGGTTTATAATTATGATCGTAATGTAGCTTTAGTGCCCCCCCAAAGTGCATTATTATTGTATTCAATACATTATTATTTTTTAGGGCGCGATAAAAATTATGATTGAAAATTGAGTCGCCAGTAGGGATAGTTTGAGAACCACTGACTTAAACAATTTAGACAACTCACTACACCAGGTGATACGTAAGTTAAAAGTACAGTTTCAAGTCCGCGGTACAATTTAAGGACTTTTGCAGGCAATTTGGTTAATTAGTTGAATTCTTTTTGCGCTCAATTTTTTTTTTTTGAAGATAGCGAGAGTTTTTGTTTGTTTACATTGCTGACGTTTCGTCACTGAGAGAGATTCCACACCTAGAAACGTTACCATGTATTCATTGTTTACCTTTGACAATGTTGATTTTTTGTTGAAACCAATAGCTTTTTGTGATAAGATTGACCGAGAACTATTACTTTTGCTATGTAAAATATGTATACTTTTGCATTTAAGCAAAAAATGAAAAAGCATCACCAAGACAACAACGTCAATTTTAATTTTATATTTTTAAGATATAATACATGTTGTTTTCAACAGAAATAAAATTTTGGGTCTTTTGGACACCTGTCAAGAAATTTGAGATGTTGTTAATGTTTGTATAATAGACATTTTCATTAATCAAATAATTTTTTTTGTTGTGGTTATTACCTATCTATTTAACAGCGCATTTTTTATTCATTGTCTCTCGACTTGTTTGAATATATTTTTAGTTCATGTAATTTGAATTTGATTGTGTTAAAAGTATTATGTCCTTTTCTTTGAATTCTTTTGCGAATTTTTGCATACATTTTTTTTTAAATGATGCAACAGGAAGCAAAATATTTTGTAAAAGATGCATTTTAGCGATAAAAGCGTTGATGATAGTGCATAAAGTTTCAGTGGCTGTTTATTTACTTAAATTTCAAATATCTTTGAAACTTGTGCTTGTATGGATGTTGATAGAGATGGTTGTTTAATATTTTTTTTGAAAAAACTGCTTTATTTGTTATGCTTTAATCTGTTCTACTTATGTTAATTTTGTTTTTGTCATTTAATTGCTAATTTTTTCATCTAAACTTGCATAATCTGTCAGTTTACAAAGGCGTTTCAGAAATTCTCTCTAGTTTTTTGGTTTGTGTTCTTGCTATCGATTTGTGAATTTTTTTTCTTAAGGTTCTCTAGTTAAGATTAAATAGATCGGTAGTGCTATGTGTAGAAATTATAGCATCCGCATAAAAACAATGTTAAATTAGTGATTAACTGGGTTATAATTAATTAGCCATTTTAGGAAGGAACCTGTTTCTCAGTATAATATTCAAAAAATGGTTGAATATAAAAACATCAAATTTTGGCTGTTCAAATATTACAATAACTAGGCTTTTTATTTAAATAACAGTAAAATGTTTCAAATATATTGTTTACTTTTTCAAAATTCATCGTAAAAAGTATCGTTTTGAAATTTGTGAATTTCTCTAAAAATTGTCATTTTTTACGATAACTGCTTCTGTTAATTTTTAAAAGCAAAATATTTTGTGAAAATCTCAAAAAAGTACAAGCTCTATTATGTATAGTTACATGTTATTTATGTTCAGCACCTAATTACATTTTTTTTTAAATGATGGTAAAAATTGCATAGTGTATATTGATTTTTAGATTCTTTGAAAATTTTTTTGGTACACGTAAGTTTGAAAACAATCATTCTGAGATAATTGCATTTTAAGTGTAAAAGGCACTTAATTACAAAAAAATAATGAATTACAACATGTATTTGCCCTATTTTATTAAACATTAGTATCTTCTTAATTTTTAAGCATAAAATAGGAAACAAAAAAAGCCTTAAAATGTTCAGAAAATACATATATAGTAATTTTCAGTTTTTGTTCAACGAGATCTTTTTAGCATTTTGCATCAATTTTCACAAATTATGTAACAATCTGTGAAGAACTTTTAGCTTCAATGCATTACAAATGTCAAATTTGTCCTTATAACATCATAAATATATAGTAATAGTTTATCAATATGTAAAAGTCATGATTTGGGAATATGTGATTTTACGACGTTAGAAAAATTTAATTATGAATTTGTAATTTTCCATGCAAACACAAGTTCTAAAAGTTTCAAAATTCAAAATTTTCTCTAAACTGTACAAAAGATTTCAAAAAAAGTCAAAAATAAAACTGTTTTTATGTTTTTAAACATGAAATTTGTGTATTTTTATGCATGCAACAAACTTCTCGCAACGACAAAAAGCATTTCACATCTGAGTTATAATTCGTTTGCTATTATTGAAAAACCTTTGAATATTAAAGCTTAAAAACTTGTCTAAACAATAAATAAACAATAATATTTGCAATGAAGTGAAATATTTAAAATATATTGTTTAGTTTTCTTAAAAATATGTAACATAAAAATATCACTCTGAATTTTTAAAAAAATTGACATTTTTTGTCACGATATATGGACTCCAGTCAAATATTTTGGGAAACTCATCAAAAAAATTCACAGGAATATATATAGTTACATATCAGTAACATGAGGGAAAATTTTTTATGTACATTTATACATTATATTCTGAGAAAAAGATGAATACAGGTTTAAAAACATCATTTTTGAAAAAATAGAATTTTTACTATAAAGTGCCATTTTATAACAAAAATCATGAATTACAGCATGTATTTGTCCAATTTTATTAAACATTAGCATCTTTGCAATTTATTTTGCATAAAATAGTAAACAAAAAAAGTCTTAAATTGCCCAGAACAACCTTTTTCAGTTTTTTTTAACGAGATAACATCAAAATTTTCTCAAATACTGAATCAATTTTTAAACAATTTGTAGCTTTCATACATTACAGATATCAAATTTGAACAGAAAGCATCTTAAATATAATGTGAAAATATATCAATATGGTTTTGGTGTGAATTTGAGATGGTATTTAAAAATACCTGATTATATATATATATATATATATATATACAACGTTTCTTAAGTTTTCGTTAGGTTTTCGTAACATTATCATTAGGTCTTGTTGCTGCAGACAGTTTCTAAGTTTAAAACTTCAAAAGTTACTTTAAACTGGACAAATGATTTCTAAAACAGACAAAATAAAACTGTTTCTATGTTCTTAAACATGAAATTTATGTATATTTATGTATGTAACAAGCTTCTTGCAAAAACAACAAACATGACATTTAATGTATCATCTCATACCTTCTTCTCAGAAACTATTAAACATAAAGACTCAAATTTTTATTTATATTAATTAGACATTATATTTATACTGAAGTGGATTTTTTTAAAATAAAATAATTAGTTTTTTCAAAGACAAACTTTTAGTTCACCGAACAATTATTATTATCAATTTATTAAAAATTGTAATTTTTTTTGTTATGATAACTGCTTTATATTTAAATGTTTTAAGAAAATTTCAAAAATGTCACTTCAGTATACACAATTGCATTTAAGAAACATACACATTGCATTTAAGAAATTTACACAATTTTAAAAATATAAATTTTAAACATGCATACAGTAAATTTACACAATTTTAAAAGAATAAGTTTTTGAAAACAGAAATTTTTATAAAAAGAATCTTACCTTTGTATTAAATTTAATACAAATTTTTCTTAAATATCACATAATTGTAACTTCAAATACTTTAAAAATATTTTTAGTGTTTTTTTAAGTCTTTTAAAGTTTTAATTAGTTATTATTACTAATTATTTAAACTAAATTTAAAGTGAAGAACAGGTTTAAATTTAGGTAAAATCACTAAATATTAAATATAGCATTCAAATTAAATCACATGCTTACAAATTTGGCACAAAATTTTTTGCATATCTAGCACAGTTAAATTTACAGTTACTATACAGGTATCTAATGCGTATTAATAAAAATAAATTGAGGCTTTGCAACTTTGCTTCAGATTTAAAAAGACAATGTTTACGATTCTATCTGTCAAATGGGCGTGGTTCATAAGCTGATTATTTTTTAAAAATCCTTTTAAAGTACTTCTAATTCATATAATGGCTTGTATGTTATATCAATGAAAAGCTCCCGATTAGAAAGAGGTGTCTTCTCAGGGTTTAGATCTGTTTACTGCAACGAGTTACGTAAAATCGAAATCCGTTTTACTTGCAACCGCGATTTGTTTCATTAGAGATTCCTTTGGGAAAATGCAGAAAGTCAGAGCACTGTTGGACGGTGGTTCAACAAGCAATTTTATTTCGCAACAGTGTATGAATAGACTCAATTTAAAAAGAGAGAAAATAAACATTTTAGTTTCAGGATTAAATAATTCAGAGTTAACGATTAAATCGCGCGTTAATGCAACAATTGCAAATAGAGGAAATAATTATGAAACTAATGCAGACTTTTTTGTAGTGCCGCGAATTACGGATATGATTCCTTCTCAACCATTTAACGTTAGTTTGGGTAATTTCAGTAGAGAGAAATTAGCGGATGAAAATTTCAACATTCCGGGAAATATTGATTTATTGTTAGGAGCAGAAATCTTTTATGAAATTCTTTACAGTTCGGTCGAAAAAATTCTTGAGCACCGTGACCCTTTCAAAAAATGATTGGAAATGAAAAACGACCTTTATTGAAACCCTCTCACTTGAAATTTATCATGAACACCCTCTCATTTGAAATCGTCTCATTTGACATTCATCATGAGCCCTGTCTCCTTTGACATTCATCATGAACATCCATCTCCTTTGAAATCGTCTCATTTGAAATTCATCATGAACACTGTCTCATTTGACATTCATCATGAACATCCATCTCCTTTGAAATCGTCTCATTT